>AWWV01009254.1:0-94006 GCA_001974805.1 Corchorus capsularis | reverse complement strand
TTTTTTTTTAAAAATTTTTAAAATATTTTTTACATCAACCTACGTTATCGTCCATTTCCGGAGTTCTCGACTTGTTTCACGTTAGTAATTAGCATGTTTTTGGAGGTTTCAGAGGATTTGAAATATTAGAAAATGGAGAAAATGGCAAAAGTATCAAAAATTATAAAAAGAGGGGGCGGTATTTAGTAAAAGGGGGACGGTAAATAGCAAACCCCCTACCATATTAACGGTGGGCCCTATGAGCCCAAGTCCACGCCTATTTTGGGGTCAATCCGGTACCGGGTTGACCCGATACTAACCCGAATTTGACTCGTTTGTTTTTGCTCTCTCTCTCTAAGAGTCGGACCGGGTATCTCATCTCATCCCATGGAATTGGAAGCAAAGAATCAACAGATCCTGTCCAATTTCTTCTTAAGACAATTGTGAACCTTGAAATTCCCAGTTTACCCTCCTTTCCTCGTCAAATTTCCTTTACCGCCCAAGACTCCCATGGCTTGATCCGAAAACTCGAAACAAATGGAGTCTCTGCCAAGTCTCCCTCCATTCTCGACTCTCTCTAGCTCAGCCTCCTCCGCCCTGAACGCTAAACTCGCCACCGACCAAGACTTAACTTGTGCGCCGAGTCTCGTCTCCGAGTTGCTGACTCAGTGCGATGATCTGGATCGAGCCCTAATCCACCTTAATCGCACCCTCGAATCAAGCCTCGTATCTTACGCTTCCTTCTCCGATAGCATCGGCGACCTCTTTGGAGATTTGAGTTCGAAATTGACCGATCTTGGATCCGCCGTTTGTTTTAAGAGCTCCGTTGCAGGTTTGAATCAACGCAATTTTTTAGTTTCATATTGAATTTTGTTTGAATTAGTTGGATAGCTCAAAGCCTGTTTTAATTGGTGCATGAGAGCGCTGATTTTATAGTTTTTTTCTTGGCTGAAATTGATGTGTTATAGATGGAGAAGGATTGGGAGAGGAGCTGCCGGCATTGGCGAAGGAGGTGGCGAGGGTGGAAACAGTTCGAGCATATGCTGGTGAGGGTTTTAATAGATACCTTGTTGGATTTCTGATGTTCATTGAATCTTAAAAGTGCTAAATTTTTATTGTTTTATTGTTTATGTTGATCTGCGATTTCAGTTGTGTTTCTACAGAAAAGAAAGGTGCTTTCGTAAGTCCAATGGTTAATATTTGGGAACTTTGGTCCTATCATATTTATGGTTTTTGTTCTAGCAGTTAAAGTTAACTGAAATGAATAAAGTCTTGTCTCATTGGCAAGAAGGGAGATCTTTGAAAATCTAGATTCTAGTTTCAAGTTCTAGAGTCTGTGTTTCATGATTCATCCAACTGGATATTGGTCGGTTCATTTGTTTGTTCCGCTTGTTTATTAGTAGGTTCTTCTGCTGAAAGTATGTTAAAAATTGTGTCACTATAATTGTAATTTATATTGATATTTGTAATTTCATAAAAGCAAAAAAAAGTTGTCTAACGGAGGGATCTAGAGGGCCTAGAGTTTCACAAGTAAAGTTGAACAGCTTACTGTTCATGCTCTCTATCCAGATCCTATGCACTATGATCCAAGCATCCAACTCAAGTAATCTAAGATGTTGCCCCCTACGTTTTTTAACCACTTTCTGTCTGTAGATTAATCCATGCCTTAAAGCCAAAGTAATTTAAGCTATTGGATTACCTGCAAAACATCACTAAGGGTTTGACTTTGCGGTGATGTCTAAGATATCTTACTCAAATACTGTAGTTTGCTAATCTACTTTAAAAATTGTATTTGCATTTGCATTTGCTATAATCTATAATATTGAAAAAGAAAGATGCTGTAATCTGTGTTTCTTTTTGGTCGTTTAGCCACCTGTGACACATTTGCTAATATATATCTTGCAGCAAAATTTAGTTATGGCGGTGATAGGGAAAAATACACTATATGGATAGCGTGGGTTGTAGGTCTTATTTGTTTGGCCTTCTAATAGAACTCAGATATACAATAGATTGATCGCTAAGCTGCTTTAGGGTTGTCAAGTCCTAAATAGTAAAGTGGCTTTTGCCACTAAGAGCTGTTTTCAGATGGTTTCGTGATATAGGTATAATTAGTGCCGCTGCTGATGCTCTCTCTTTACTGGTTTTTTTTCTTCTTTTTTGGTAGAAGCTCTCTCTTTACTGGTTATTGCAGTAAAAAATAAATAAAAGGGGTATTTTTGCCAAGCCTTATTCCACTTTTCTTTTCTTCGGCTGGGGTCGATAATTGATTAGGTGTGTTCTACTTCTAAACTTCGATTCTGAAGTATAGTAAAATGTAGAGTTAGTTACATACTTGGTACCTGAACTGAAATTGTTGATTTGTCGCTGCCGAAAATAACTTCACAATTAAATATTCCAGATTTAATCATGTTAAGAATTGCACACCTCTCCTACTCCAATTGCCTAATGAGTGATGTGAGAAAAAGGAAACATAAGAGTTAGACTTGTGGCTCATTCTTTGACTGACGGAAATAATCTTAGGTGCAAAATATTTTAATAGAAGCAAAATTTGAGTGCCATATTGCTATTTTTAAACTTTAGGTGCCAAATTGAACAATTGGTCACAGTTCAGCTATTAGATTTGGAATTAACCCTACAATCTTATGTACCAGATGGTCATGGCTTGTCCCATATTGATTTATTCTCTATCGGTAATGATTCTCTTACCTTTGGGCTAGTTTTAATTGTGAAATGGTACATAAGGTTTGGTAACTTTCTTTCTGCTAAGTTCTTTCTTGCTTTTGGTGTTCAAGATGACATAATCTTATTGATAAGATTTGATTATTTCTTTCATAAAAATTGGATGAAGCGGATCGTTTTTGATTCGAAAAGAAACTATTGGCAAGGTTTTCAGAATGATGTTGCTATATCTTTCCTTTGCTTTTTGTTTAAATTAGGTTTTCTTTTCTGCTACCTCTGTATACAATTGTGATCTAACACTAACGCCATTCTTTTCCTCGAAAACTATCTTGTATCTCTCAGAGATAGCATCAAAGCTTGATAATTTAGTTGGTGATATTGAAGATGCTGTCTCTTGCACAATGAACAAAAATATAATAAAGGATTCTACTGCACAGAGTTCAGAAGTAAGCCCTCTCTTAAAAAAGAAAAAAAATGATGCTATTCTAGATGGTATTTCCTGACAAATAGTTTGTTTGTTTGTTTGTTTTTTTTTTTTCAATGTTGCAGGAAACACGCCTTCTCGCTATTAGAACACTTAAACTAACAGAAGACATCTTAACTTCAGTGACAAAGACACACCCTCAATGGGCACGCCTAGTCTCAGCGGTTGACCACAGAGTAGATCGGGCTCTAGCAATTTTAAGACCCCAAGCAATAGCAGATCATCGGGCCCTTCTCTCATCTCTCAGATGGCCACCACCACTTTCCAATTTGACTTCCTTAGGCTTTGATATAAGGAAATCAAATGATGTACCAAATCCCCTTTTTACCATGCAGGGTGATCTCAAACACCAGTATTGTGAAAACTTTCTTGCCCTTTGCCGCCTGCAGGAGTTGCAGGGACAAAGAAAATCTCGGCAACTTGAGGGTCATAATCGGGATATTGCTCTTCACCAACCACTTTGGGCAGTTGAAGAGCTTGTGAATCCTGTATCTGTTGCATCCCAGCGCCATTTTTCAAAGTGGATTGAGAAGCCGGAATTCATATTTGCTCTGGTATATAAAATTACACGGGATTATGTTGATTCTATGGACGAGTTATTGCAACCATTGGTTGATGAATCAATGCTAACTGGTTATAGTTGTAGAGAAGAATGGATTTCAGCAATGGTATCCTCATTATCAACATACTTGGCAAAGGAGATATTCCCAATTTATGTTGGCCAAATGGAGGAAGAGAGTGTGACTGGTGTTCGATCACCTGCAAGGACATCGTGGCTCCATCTTGTTGACTTGATGGTGTCTTTTGACAAACGAATAAAATCTCTTGTAGAACAGTCTGGGCTATTGCTTTCCCATCGGGAAGGTGATACCCTTCCCAAGATTTCATCTCTATCTGTCTTCTGTGATCGACCTGACTGGCTTGATTTGTGGGCAGAAATAGAGTTAGCTGAAATACTGGAGAAACTAAAACCGGAGATGGATGAAGAAAAAAACTGGACTAAGAAAGTTCAGGGGGCGGTTCTCTCTAATTCTGATGATTATAAATCTCCTGTAGTTTCCAGCATCGTTTTTCATTGCTTGTCATCTTTGGTTGAGCGATGTCAATCATTGGCTACAGTTTCTTTGAGGTCAAGGTTTTTGAGATTAGCTGGTAAACCAGTTGTAAAAAAATTCTTGGATTGCTTACTTCTCAGGTGCCAAGAAGCTGAAGGATTGACTGCTTTAACAGATGATGATGCACTACTCAAAGTTGAAAACTCCATTAATGCAGCTCACTATGCTGAATCTACTTTAGAAGAATGGTCAGAGGATGTGTTTTTCCTTGAGATGGGATTGGATCGAGGTGATCAACTTGGAGCATCTGCTACTGAATATAGTGGTAATGAGGCCCCAATTGAAGAGTATGGAAATGGTATTTTCGATGAAGAGATTCTTAAGTTAAAGGATTTTAGAACTGAGTGGGTTGAGAAGATATCTGTGGTTGTTTTGAGAGGATTTGATGTTCGATGCAGAGATTACATGAAAAACAGGAGACAGTGGGAGGAGAAAAATGAAGAAGGTTGGACTGTATCAAAGACATTGGTTGGGGCACTGGATTATTTGCAGGGCAAAATGTCAGTAGTGGAAGAAAATTTGAACAGGCTAGACTTTGTTGGGATCTGGAAAAGTGTGGCAGCAGGGATAGATCGATTGATTTTTAATGGCATCCTTGTAACTAATGTGAGGTTTCATGATGATGGGGTAGAGAGATTCGGGTATGATTTGGAGGTCCTCTTTGGAGTTTTCAGGGCTTGGTGTTTGAGGTCTGAGGGTTTCTTCCCCAAAGTAAGTGAGGGTTTGAAGTTGTTGAAGATTGAAAAGAAGCAACTTCATGGTAGCCTGGTGGGAGGGGAGAAATGGATGAAGGAGAACGGAATTAGGCATTTGAATGTAGCTGAGGTAGAAAAGATTGTGAAGAACAGAGTATTTACGAAGTAAAAGGGTTTTGAATTTCAATTTCCTTATCATCTTAGCTAAATACACCAGTGGACTTTGCACATAGAAGAAAGAGGTTAGGTCTCATCACTCATGTATGTGTTTTACATTGGTTTAGAAACCAATGTTTTAGAAAATACTAGTACTTTTTTGGCCAGAAGAAAATACTAGTACAGGTAATACTATTTGTTTTAGAAATGATACAAGTAATAAACGAGAATGAAATTGTTTTGTTTAAATCTGAGCATGACATTTTAACTGTAAATGCAGATTGTATGAAATTCATTGAGGTTTATTATCATTCTTCGTTATAAAATTGAAATGGAAGGAAATGGACTTGCAATTGGTCAACTCGAATCAATTATCCTTACTGTGATTGGACAATGCAAAAGAAATAGATAATTAATTACAGGAAAGAGCTTGACCCGCCTAATTTTTACCGTATTGGAAAAAACTGTTATAATTTCTAAAACTATTTAATAATACTCTAAAATCAAGAATTTACTCATGTAAACTCTCCTTATTCGTAACTAGTTGTTAGACCTGTAATTAAATTTTTATCTTAATTATTAGGCAAGATGAGAGGCTTTAAAACCCGAGACCAATCTCGAAAAAAAAAAAAAAACCGAGATCAAAGGTATTTTCCCACGAGGAAAAAGAGTTGCGGGTGATTTGGAGATTCTTTTGGGTTTTAAAACATTATTAAAACACAATAGAGAACAAGACTGCTAAGTTTGTCATAACCTTTTTCATTCTATAATAAAACATTTTTAGCTTTCTTTTCAAATTATTCAAAATCAAATCATCTCCAAATCCAGAATAAATTGTGCTAAATAATATTCTCTTAATCCAAAATCCATTGCTGAATCAGCGGTTAATGTCCAAATACTGAATATTGTTGACTGAGACTCTCTCCAATCTCTCCATGGGACAAAGACAAGCAAAGTCTTATTTGGGCCTACATTTCATTGTCGGTTGCGCTATAGTATCCTCTATCAAAACATGAAAAATATTTCAATTTTATGATTCCATTAGCAATGAAAAAAATAAAAATATATTACCATCAAACCAAATGCCTGAGTTAGAGTGCTTGACTTTTAGTTTTAGTGGATAGAATTCAATCCCTAATATACACACTAGTAACCTACCCGTATTCCGTCGTGGATTTGTCAGCAAACGTGCGTGTAATGACGAAGTTAATTCATGTTACATGGTATCGTAGCAAAAACAGACATGAAAGTCCCCATGTCTTGGTATGAGTAAATCAATGATATTGCTTGCTTTCACAAATAAAAATATAAGCATTTCTATAGGTTTGGGTAAGCAATTCTAACTAAAAGCTCAAATCCATATGTGAGTGAGCCAATCTTAAGCCTGTTGACATACTCCTAAATCTTGTGTGCAAACAATTCATCATAGAATAAATGCATGAATTATATTGATATCCAGAAACAAAGAGCAAATGATCAAAAACATAATCACCATCGACGAAATCCTAAAGACTTTATATGAGTCATATATAAGCATCCCTAGGAGTAAGCTTAGTCAAAGGATCAAGAACCATATGACAAGTAGATATATGTTCTAAGATCACTTCTTTATGTGCTATCAAATCCCTAATGTAGTTGTTTCTCAAATCAATGTGTTTGGTCTTACCATGGTACTTTGGATCCTTAATACAAGCGATTGTAGCCATGCTATTACAATGAATGGTCATTGGATCTAAGGCCCTGGGTACTCCTAAGCTCCCAAGGAATCACTTAAGCCAAACAACTTCTTGCGCAGCTGAAGAGCGCGCTATGAATTCTGCCTTCATAGCGGATAAAGCAATGCAAGACTGTTTCTTGCTACTCCAAGTAATAACACCACCATTGAACAAGAATGCATATCCTGAAGTTGGTTTGCACTCATCTAAGTCCCCACCTCAATCAGCATCAGTATAGCCAATTAGGTTTAAGTTTGAACGGCGATAACATTGCATGTTAATCAGCAGTTCCTTTAAGATAGCGCAATATCCTCTTCACTACGTTTCAATGAGCAAGCCCATGGTTAGATTGGAATCTACTAACCAACCTAACTACAAAGCTGACATCTGGCCTAGTGCACATCATGGCATTCATAAGACTGCCAACATCGCTAGAAAAGGAACATATGCCATCTATTTCTGTTCAACAGATGTCTTTGGAGCTTGTTGAAGACTTAAAGTCTCACCTTTAGTGATAGGAGTGTCTATGGGTTTGAAATTTTGCATCTAGAATCACTCGAGGATCTTCTTTAATGTATGTTTGTTGACAAACCAAGAAACCTGTTTGAACGATCTTTTAGGATCTTAACTCCGAGCACATAATTTGCTTCACCCATGTCCTTCATTTCCAAAATAGAGGACAACCACCTCTAGTGGCGACAATTATCTCCATATCATCTCCAACCAATAGCATGTCATCCATGGATAATGACAAAATGACAAAATTTCCCTTGGGTCTCTTAACATACATGCAACTGTTCTCTTCATTCATCTCAAAGCCATTCTAGATAACTGCTTGATGAAATCTAAGGTACTATTGCCTAGATGATTGTTTTAGGCCATAGATCGCTTGAGCTTGGAGACTTTGCGCTCATGACCATTTGCCACAAAGCTATCAAGTTGATCCATAAAGATCACATCATCTAGCTCTCCAATGATAAATGTAGTCTCGACATCCATCTTGTGAAGTTCCAAGTCCAAGTTTAACTCTATGGCTAGAATTAAGCAAATTGAGGCAATCCTCACTACCAATGAGAAGGTTTCCTCATAGTTCACACGTTCCTGTTGTGTGTACCTTTTCGTTGCTAGGTGAGCTTTATATCTCTCAATGGAACTATCCACCTTTGCGTTTAACTTTAAGAACCCATTTCTTCCCCAATAGTCTTACGTCTAGGTGGCAGGTGAACCAAGTCCCAGACATGGTTAGTCCTCATTGACTCCAACTCATCATTCATTGCATTAGTCCATTCTTAAGCAGCAAGGGAAGATAGAGCCTCTATCAAAGTTTTAGGCTCAGCTTCATCTTGCGAAGCAATCATGAATGCTCCCCCCTCAACCTCAAAATGGCGACGAGGGACACTTCCACGTTTGCTTCCATAAAACTGAGCTTGAGGATCCTGATCTATCGGTATGGATGGACTTGAAGGTAAATCGCCCCCATCGTCCCCGAGAGTTTGAGGAATTGCTTCCTCTTGCTCAATCAGGTTACTTGGTGCTGCAATATTTGGATCCTCCATCTTGATAGAGATCTATCTCCTTCTCAACTTCCCTTCTTCATGGAAAATCTTCTTCTAAGAAATCCACATTTTGTGACTCAATTTGAGTCACTATTCCATCTCCATGCTGTCCTATGAACACATACCCTTTGGAAAGTTCTGAGTAACTTATAAAGGTACACTTATTCCCTCTAGGGCCTAATTTCCCATCCTTGTGGGAAGTAGTGTGAACATAAGCAGCTGATCCCCAAGGCCGCAAATTACCTAAATCAGGTTTTTCGCCAGTCAAGAGTTCATGTGGAGTGGAAAACACTGACTTGAATGGCACAATGTTAAGGACATAGGTACCAATCAATAATGCATCTCCCTAATATGAAATCAGAAGATTTTTTTGTGCCAAATTTGACCTTAACATGTCAAAGAGGGTACGATTCCTCGTTTCCGCTACACCAGTTTGTTGCGAAGTCCCTGGAACCATTAGCTGTCGCAAAATTCCCTTTTCATCCTAGAGCTCCTTGAATAGCTCAGGTAGATACTTGCAACCTCCGTCAGTTCGTAAAGCCTTAATGCTTTGGTCTAATTGATTCTCAACCAGAACAACATAATGTCAAAAGCAATTCAATGTTTCAAACTGGTGGGAAATCAAATAGACTTAACCAAATCACGTAAAGTCATCTATGAATGTGATGAAGTAATTTGCGCCATGCCTTGCCCTCATATTTATTTAGCCACAAACATTAGAATGGATTAATTGCAATGGTACAGATGCCCGTTTGACTTTTCCAAATGGTTTTCTAGTTGCCTTACTAACAAGACAATGTTCACATGTAAGTAAAGACACTTCAACGAGTAGGCCTAATAGGCCTTCTCAAGCTAGCCTACTCATTATGCCTTGAATTTTATTGCCCATTCTAGCATACCATTTCACATAATCATTGCAAACATCATCATGCGTAGCAATCAAAGAAATGAAATATGGACCTACTGGAGCTAGAATAATCAAGGTCCAAATCTCAAACCATCTTGAACGAAGCCACAATTCCCAAAAGAATATCAACTTTAATGCGCTTCAAAGACAAACCTTAAAACTCAAGTCTAATTTAGTTAGAACTTGAAATAGCTTCTAAGCTCAATACAAATACGAGTGAAGCATCCCGATCATCCATAACTATAACAAATCATCTTAGCTTTAGCTTCACTACCATGCCTGCCACTATGGCGCTTAGTAGTCTTTGCCTTTCTTTGGCGTAGGTTCATTAAGCTTCCCAGAAGCCTTATCCATCCCCCTTGTGCTTAGACCCATATGTCTTGTGTGAGTCTAACTCAACACCATCAGTGGCAGATTTGGCAGCGCCTGAAAAGCAAGCAGGGTGTTCATACAATAGCAAAGTGCAGTGAGCAAGAATGAGAGAAATGATTATATGGCAGTAAAGCAATTGACAGGCCAGTAAATTTCGAGCCAATGGAATTAGAATCAAGCACAATAACAGGCAAGCAACAAAGACAAATTAAGCCAACAGCAGAAGTGAGTCTCGATTTGAAGCAACACACAGCAGCAGTGTTTAATCAAAAAGCAGTAATAAGACAAAGAAAAGAGGGGGAAATTCACCTGCACACCTGTCACATTTTCCTTGGTTTTCAAAGAACCGGCTCATCCCATTTTGCAACAAAAATCACCTGCAGGAATAGAAAGACACGTGTAAAACAAATTACCTGCACAAGAGGACAAATTCAGAGGATATACATTGGTGCAAACACTCACATATTGATTCACATTCATTGCCAGCACACAAACCACAACCAGACAAGATAAGGGCATCTTCATGAATTGTAAAAATTACATAGAATTACCCTTTTAGCTGTCAAAACCTCATAGACCTAGAATTCAAAGAAAGCTCCTCATTGGTCTACTTCAAGGCTGCCGCGAGGAGAAAAGAAAGAATTAGTAATATAGGAAATAAGAAGAAAATATCGAAATTTACCAAGGGGTAAGATGAAGGGAAAACAGTGAAGCTGCGGCTAAGATTCAACACAGGGGGCTTTATATACCATACTTTTCATAGTATTCAGAGGAGGAGGCGGAATTTCCTAAGAAAAATCTAGGGTTCTTAGTGGCTAAAGTCTAGGGCTTTTTTTAGTTTTTTTTAGAAAAACACACTGAAAATAACTAGGGAAAAGATCAGAATCAATAGAAAGGGAGTTGATACGAATCTAGTTGTAATTGGTCCAAATCCACCTTAGAGACCCGCCTAAGATCAACTTGAATCACCAAACTTCTAGATGAGTATGTCGACAATCTTCACTTGATAAATCTTCCTTCGTTCGTCGGCCATAGACCTCCAAGTCAACCTGCACTTGAACACCTAAGATCACAAGATTCACAAACAATTAAGCAATCACAACCTAATTGCTTGCTAGGACTCTACAAGATTGAAGAACCCTAAGTTTGCTCAAACTAGAACAAAGAAGCCAAATAATCGATATGGGTGTGTAAACCTCTCAACTTTATTGATAACTTGACTTCCACTTTTACAAGAGATATTGGTGGCCTTATATAGTGATAGGGTCAACCAAAATCCTAATTTTCGTCCAAATATAAGGGCTAGGGAAAAACTAGTCCTTGCCCAACTAGGAAAAGGAAATAAAGACATAATTAAATAAGGATTGGACTTAGTCAACCAAGGCCCAATCCAAATAAGGTCCAAACTTAAAAATCTAAGATAGAATTAAGCCCAAACAAAGATAACTAATGATAATGGGCTCATGCCATGATGTCAATCCGGCCATCTAGAATCAATAGCAAGCAATGTGATGAACTTGTAATTGATTTGTAATTTCTTGCACAAATCATCACCAAAGCTCTTCAATTGAACTTCAATGGTCTTCAAGTCTTCAAGATGAGTTCGAACAAGGCCCATGAGTGCATCCTTGAATCTCTTAGCTCTTGCTCCTGTCATCGGACCTAATAGCATCTTCAAAGGATCAAATGGCATCTTAATGACATCTTCTTGGTGAATTACGATTCCATCCTCTCCTTTAAGCTTGTCTTCAAGTCTATAAGTCCTTGGCGCATCATTCCCTCCCCATTGAACAAGATTTGTCCTCAAATCTTGCTTGTATTGCACCACTTATGGATGTAATTCAATCTCTTTAATGGGTGGAAATCCACTAGGAATTTTCCCAAAAAAGTAAGCTACGGGCTTCTCTCCTTGCATCAAAATAACTCCAATTCCTACAATATTACTTATAGGAAACACAATTTTGCTTGGAAGTTCTCTTTCCAAGTCGTTAGTAGCAACAAGTGTATTTTAAGTAAATGCAAGATCAAAACAGAATTATTATTCAAAGCATTCTTAATCTCACTCTTAGTAGTTAACATACACTCTTTAACAACTTCCTTAGAAATCTCTTTCTCGTCACCCAAAATAGATTTATTTTCAATGCCATCAACCAAAACAGGATTATTTGCAATGCTATGATCAACCAAAACAAAATTATTTTTAATGCTATGTTCAACCAAAACAGAATTGTTTTCATCACAATTAGCATCCAAAACAGATTTAGTTTCATCACAAACAACACCTAAAACAGATTTAGTGTCATTGCAAACAACATCGAAAACACTCTTTTCAACTAAGGCTGTTTTATCATCAAAACAATCATCTATTTTAGGTTCAGATTTATTCTTTTCTTTAGCTCTAAATTCAGCATCCAATTTAGCAAAATCATCTCTCACTTTAATTTGATCTTTTAAAGCTTCTTGAAGTGATAAAGGAATTAAAGTAAAGGGCTTCTTACCACACATGAGCGTATACTTATTGGTCTCACCATCATGATGAACTTTATTGTCAAATTGCCAAGGTCGACCAAGTAGTACATGGCATGCTTGCATGGGTAAGACATCACATAAAACATCTCCCTTGTACCTGCCCAAAGAAAGAGAAACTAAAACTTGTTTGTCAACACTAATTTCTTCTCTATCATTGAAACAACCTAAGCTATAGGGTTTAGGATGATTAGAGGTAGGTAGTTGTAACTCTTTCACCAAATTATCACTAACTATGTTTTTACAACTCTCTCCATCTATAATCACACTACTAGGCTTCCCATTCGCATACATCCTAGTCTGAAACAAATTCTCCCTTTGAACATCCCCTTTCACAGAGTCTCTCAAAGTTCTACTAGCTACCAAACTAAGTGAAGTTAACTCATCACCATCATCAATTGCAAACCCATCATTGTCCCTTTTATCAACACTACCCCCACTAGAATCTAGAGTAAAATTACCCTCTTTTACTCGTTGGATTATATCAATCATGGTATCCACTCTTTGTATCATAGTTTGCAACATGGCAGCCAAGTCGTTGGCTTGATTTTGTTCTCCTTGTTGACCCTCCATGGTACCTACACAAAGAACAAAAATTAGTAGTAAAAATCCTCACAAGTGTGTGTGTGCTTATACCTTTGAGTTGTGCTCTCGTTTTTGTACTCAAATCCTATGGATTGGCGGTCCACTACTCTCTTAATGATCTCACAAGATTATGCCTCTTTCTAGCTTGCAATAGGCCTAGTAAGAGCAACTCCTAGAGCACTCCTTTCTTCTCGTGACCTACTTAGGGAACAAACAATTAGTAGCAAAATTATTTTGAATCAAAGGAAAGTGATCTTAAACCAAACCAAACCACTTATGCAGGCTCTTGATGTCGAATTCCTTCTCCAAAGTTGCTGCACAATACTCAATTCAAACACAATTCAAATAATCAAGTCGATTAGAAAACCCTAGTACCACTTAATCCCAATTTTGTACCACTTGTCTCCAATAGGGTTTATGACCTGAAAATCTTCAAATCAAATCACAATTCACAGCAAAAGCAACCCAAGATATCCAATTACACAATCAATTAGAGTTATGGCAACTTAATTAGATCAATTGCACAAGAAAACCCTAATCCCCAAATTTCCCAAACTAAGAACATTAGTTCCTGGAAAAAATCGATAATAGCACAGATTTTTTTGATTTTTTTAAATATTTTTCCCAGAAAGATCACACTAAAATAAGTCTAAAGATCAAATTTCACAGCTTTCCGAGCTCAAACGAATCCAGAATAAAAATCACAAGTTTCTGGTCGAAATTTTTTTATTTTTTTTGATTTTTTTGATATTTTTCAATATAACTACTAGTTATGAGGGACTCAAATCTGAAATTTCAAAGTAAAAAGATGTAAGATGAATAGGCTGTGAATTTTCAAAGTTGCTGATTTTTTGAATTTTCAAGAAGGGTGGTGCGATGAGTGTGTGGGTGAAATCGATGTGATGAATGATGACTAAAAAGATAGATTTACCGATTGAAGATGATAAACCTAAGCTCTGATTACCAATTGATACGAATCTAGTTGTAATTGGTCCAAATCCACCTTAGAGACCCGCCTAAGATCAACTTGAATTACCAAACTTCTAGATGAGTATGTTGACAATCTTCACTTGATAAATCTTCCTTCGTTCGTCGGCCTTAGACCTCCAAGTCGACCTGCACTTGAACACCTAAGATCACAAGATTCACAAACAATTAAGCAATTACAACCTAATTGCTTGCTAGGACTCTACAAGATTGAAGAACCCTAAGTTTGCTCAAACTAGAACAAAGAAGCCAAATAATCGATATGGGTGTGTAAACCTCTCAACTTTATTGATAACTTGACTTCCACTTTTACAAGAGATATTGGTGGCCTTATATAGTGATAGGGTCAACCAAAATCCTAATTTTCGTCCAAATATAAGGGCTAGGGAAAAACTAGTCCTTGCCCAACTAGGAAAAGGAAATAAAGACATAATTAAACAAGGATTGGGCATAGTCAACCAAGGCCCAATCCAAATAAGGTCCAAACTTAAACATAAGCTAATCTAAGATAGAATTAAGTCCAAACAAAGATAACTAATGATAATGGGCTCATGCCATGATGTCAATCCGGCCATCTAGAATCAATAGCAAGCAATGTGATGAACTTGTAATTGATTTGTAATTTCTTGCCCAAATCATCACCAAAGCTCTTCAATTGAACTTCAATGCTCTTCAAGTCTTCAAGATGAGTTCGAACAAGGCCCATGAGTGCATCCTTGAATCTCTTAGCTCTTGCTCTTGTCATCGGACCTAATGGCATCTTCAAAGGATCAAATGGCATCTTAATGGTATCTTCTTGGTGAATTACGATTCCATCCTCTCCTTTAAGCTTGTCTTCAAGTCTATAATAAGTCCTTGGCGCATCAGGAGTACCTTTTAGTTCCTTTGGAGTCTGGAATCGCCGGAGTCTTGTATTCCCACTGTGTATCATCTTTCCAGTAGAGTGTCATTCACCTCGGGTTAATTTAGGAGCTTGCTTTTCGAGTTCTGTGTCGTTGAATTAGTGTAGGGGATTCGGCCATTTGGGGTTAGGGTTTATCGTGTCGAGTCTTGGGATCGTTTCTCCGACGGTGTTTGTTGTAATCGGTGGTTTCAGGGTTCGGGTAGCTAGTTTCAGGCCTTTCCTTTTCGATAAGTCTAGGGTTTCTTTGAATCGAAGGCAAAAGAGGGTAGCTTTAGGTGCTATTGGGGTCAGGTTTAGCTGTCGGCGGCGAAAGGATCCAATTGCAGTGCCGGTGTCGATTTCGAAGAGAGAGAGAGATCAGGGTTCGGTCGAGTCGAGGAAAAAAGAAGAAGAAGAGAAGGAAAAGAAGGAAAAAAAGAGAAAAAGGAGGTTCGGCTAGGGCTAAAACGACACCGTATTAGCGGAAGTTTGGGGCTTTTTCACCTGATCAAGGGGTAACATTTTAAAATAGTTCCATTCGATCCCTGTGCTTTTGCTTGAATAATTTGTTCTTCTTGTTTTGTGCGATTTAGTCTCCTGCAATGTAGCTTAAAGTAAATTTAGCCTAAAATATAAAAAGAGAAGATTAAACTTTGGTAACTTAGTAATAAAAATATGATCTTTAGTTAAAAAGATTGAATCTTGGTAAAGTTTGAAGTAAAATTTGACCTTTAGCTTAAAAAGATTAGATCTTGGGAAAATTATGTACAAAATTTGGCTTGTAAGTAGGTTTAATTCAAGTTAAGTTTATAGCTTTTTAATATAGTAAGTAATTTAGGTTGTTGATATTTTTAGAAGAAAAAAATCAAAAAAATCAAAAGTGTTAATTAAGCAAAGTTTCATGTGCATCCATATTTATCTTTAATATTTATGTTTCCTTATTGATTATGCCATGCTCATTTGAGAAAAGTAAATGGACTCCGATGATGGAATAATTGGTTGAAATGTCGACGGAGTTGTCCATTTTAATCCGAACTTTCTAGGCTTGAGGCATTTATTTGGGGGTCTTACCAATCAAGTGGAAGGTGCCAAAAAATGATGCCTCTCGTATAATCACCTGGTAAAAATTGCATTTTAAACGGAAATCATGCATCATGTGCATCCATGCATCTAGGGTTAAGACTTAGTAATTTTCAATTATGATAAGAAAAATCCAAAAAAAAGGGGAAATTTAAAAGGAGTTAATAAAGTTATTTTCTTCAAAAATTAAAAAGAGTTTGTGTCGAAAAATTGTCTTCTTTTTAGTCTTCAAAGATAAAAGTCCAAAAAAAGAGAGATTAAGACAAGGATTTAAGAAGTAAGAAAAGGTGAATCAGTAATAAGCAATTTAATTCAGGGTAATTCAGCAAGTCGGTAATCAACTTAGTTCAGGATAATTAAGTGAGTCAGTAATCAACCTTAATTCAGGGTAATTAAGTAGTTCAATAAGTAACTTAATTCAGGATAATTAAGTAAATCAGTAATGAGTAACTTAATTCAGGGTAATTAAGTAGTTCAATAAGTAACTTAATTCATGGTAATTAAGTGAGTTAATAAGTAACTTAATTCAGGGTAATTAAGTAGTTCAATAAGTAACTTAATTCAGGGTAATTAAGTTTAGTAAGAAGCAGAGATTAGGGAAAATAAAATGGCTTAATTCAGGGTAATTGAGTCAGTTAAGAATCAAAGAAAGATAACACGTAATAAGGGCTTAATTCAGGGTAATTGAGTCAATTAAAAACAAAAGAGACTTAGTTGTTAACAAAATCCAAAAAAAGAATAAAAACCTTTTTCGAAAATTAAAAAGAGTTTGTGCTTGCATTTGTTCTCTTTGGTTTTTCGAAAGACAAAAAATCAATTAATCAAAAAGAGTCTTTTTTCTCAAAGTTTTCAAAAGAAGGGAGAGTTCCCACTAGTCTTAGTTTCTAGTTTAGTGGTCGGAAGGGAGAGTTCCCATCCAGTTTCTTTTACAAAATGGGAAGGTTCCCGTCAAATTGTGTTTCTTAAAAAAAAAAAGAGTCGTTTTAACGGTAAGTTTTAAAGAAAATCCTCCCATGAGGAACCTAAAAAGAGAACAAAATAGAAAACGGGGAAGTCCCCAACATTCCTATTTCAAAATCCAAAACTTATTTTTGCTTGTTTATTTGCTTCATTTCAAAAATTAATAAAAGAGTCTAATGGCATGAAAATACTTAAAGATAGAGACAACCAATAATAGAAACCCACAGTTAATTCTAGACTAGTCAGTGCCGTCTTCTTGACGGGCGTCGTGGGGGTGGTAATCCTTCCCCACGCGTACCCGACTCCCGAACCTTAAGCTCTGATTAGAAGACCGTTTATTAGGTTTAGTGTTACCTTCGCCAAGCTTAGGTTAACATTAGACTTAATAATCTGATAGGTGGCTAATCACACCTAGGTTAAAAAAGATTAGTGGCGACTCCGTAGTTTTTAAGTCGTTCAGCGGTAGGGTTTGGACCCCCCGGACCTGGACGTTGCGACATATTGTCAACTCGCATGGAAGCGAGAAACGATTACTTGGATGGAACTTAGCTTATATGGAAATAAGCTTAATTTGATCTTAGTTGGAATTAAGGCTTGACTCATATGGAAACGAGTCTGGTTTTGGAAAACCTCATTGAACTTGGCTTATGGAAAAGCCCATATTGCTTGGAAGGAACCAATGCTTGAACTGACTCGTGTGGAAACGAGTTTGGCTTGTGGAAAAGCCTCTATTGCTTGGATGGACCAAGGCTAAACTGACTCGTGTAGAAACGAATTTGGCTCGAAATCTTGAACTGACTCGTGTGGAAACGAGTTTGGCTTGTGGAAAAGCCCTTGAATGCTTGGATGGGACCAAAGCTCAAAATGACTCGTGTGGAAACGAGTTTGGCTTGTGGAAAAGCCTCTGTTGCTTGGATTGAACCAAGGCTTAACTAACTCGTATGGAAACGAGATTGGCTTGTGGAAAAGCCCTGCTGCTTGGATGGAACCAAGGCTAAACTGACTCGTATGGAAACGAGTTTGGCTTGTGGAAAAGCCCCTGCTGCTTGGATGGAACCAAGGCTTGAACTGACTCGTATGGAAACGAGTTTGGCTTGTGGAAAAGCCCCTAAATGCTTGGATGGAACCAACGCTTAAGCTGTCTCGTATGGAAACGAGTTTGGCTTGTGGAAAAGTCCCTGAATGCTTCGGTGGAACCAAAGCTTAAACTACCTCGTATGGAAACGAGTTTGATTTATGGAAAAGTCGAAGCATTCGGATGGAACCGAACAAAAATCTTGAAAATTGAATCTGAATCACGTGGAAGTGATTTTGGAAGAAAATACCTTTGGAAAATAACTCTGAATCTGATGTTGCGACTAAAAACTTCTTGATTGATGTTGAAAGAGGAACAGTTTGCGACCAACTTTGATAACTGCTGAGGGAAGACCGGTCAGCGGTCAACTTTGATGACTTGAAAAATAACTCTGAGTCTGATATTGTGATTGAAGCTTCTTGACTGTTATTTTGAATCTTTGCTTTCTTGACTTTGCTTCCTTGAATCCTTTTGTTCTTCTTGACTTGTCCTTGAATTTACTTCCTTGTTCTTGTTATTGTCTTCATCTTTGCCCCAGATCTGACTTGAATAGTATGCTTTGAATGATTCTTTTGCTGATCTCACTACTCCCTATATCCATTCCTTTGTTACCCTACAGCAAAATTTGACCAATAAATAAGTAAGAATCATGTGATTAAAACTCTTTGAAACATGTCATGAATTCATAAACATTGCCCCCAATTGACCCTTATGAAATATATACCCCAAACCATTCAGGTTGAAAAACTCATTTACTCTGCAAACTTTGTTAAACTTGAACTTTGAAGGAAATTGGTGATCCCCACTAAAATGCCCTTTGAAAAGCAAATTTTGATCTTGGACTCACAAATGGAATTCAATCTTATTTTGAAAATCGAATGTTGATGTTGGACTCACAAATGGAATGCAATCTTATTATAAAACTTCTTGTTTTGAAATCCTTCTTTTTTTCTTTCTCTATTTTTTTCTTTTTTTTAAGACATGATTTGAGTCAACACTCTATGAAAGGTCTGAGATTTGAGGATCGTCCAAGAGAGATATGGCTTCAAAGGATCGACTTTCTTTGGAGAGCTAAAGCGTTTGATGCTTGAAAGAAACTCGTTGCTCACTATTAGGATGGATGTGTCATTTCCCATTTCATTGTTGAAACTGTGGGTGGCTCCTTGATTTCCCATTCTTGCTCTAGACTGCCCTTTCGGGTTTTCACCCTAGAGCCTCTTTTCTTCATTCTCTTTTTTCTTCCTTTTTCTTTTTCTTCTTTTTTTTCCTTTTTTTTCATTTGTTACATGCACTTGAAAAACTACAATTTCACCCGAAAAATCTTTTAAAAGTTTTGACCCAAAACATTTTGCAAAAATGGACTGTTACTTTTATTGAGGAAAAATCTCTTCTCGAATGTCCTCACAAGATCAAAGATGGACTTTTATTAGGCACGTAATGTAGGCTAGGGTTCTGGGTTGCCAAAGAAAGGATATAAAGGCTCAAAAAATATGTTTGAGGGTATTTGAATCAAGGATCATTTTTCCTTATGTGAAGGATCTTATCATTCCAATTGTCCTTTGCTCGATCTTATAACTTCACCCTCATTTCACTTTCATTTTCAATTTTTTTCCTTTCACTTTCAATTTTGACTTTCCTTTTTTTTTTTGGATCTTTATCGACTTTTGATTTGAATTTCTTGATGGAGTGGACTCAATGCCTCTTTGTGAACTCTACTCATTACTGTCCGGATGCCCCATTCAATATTGAGTACAAACCCTTCCTTTCTAGGCTAATCCTTCTTCGCCTTTGCCCCCAGTGCGGAGGGTGATCCTTGATTAGGGTTCATTAAAAAGAAATAATTAGGCTCAAAGGGGGACAACAATGAATATTTTTCTGCAAGTGAAGGGAATATGAAAGAAGGCCATTTATCACTTCAAGATTGGACATCTTCATTGAAGAGCATTCCTCGGGATAACGAGTTTGAAAACACAACTTTGGAAAACCATGACTCTTTTTGAAAAACCATTTTATCAAAACCTTTGAACACCATGACTCCTTTTGAAAACCATTGTTGCTTTTTCTCTTTTTTCTTTCTTTTTTCCTTTTTCTTCTTTTCTTTCTTTTTTCCTTCTATTTTTTTCTGGGAAATTGTGATAGAAAAACTTGTGCCACCCCTCCTAATGATGCATTTGAGTGAATTGATTTGAACTCCTTAAGTTGTGCATCGCTTCTCCTAATCGAAAGATAAGTTTGAGACATTGAAGATTGACCTGGATGATTTAAGGGACTTTTGAGAAAATTGAAGTCTGGTCACTTTGTCCTTAAGGCATTATGATGATATTAATAATGTGACCTAATCGCCCTTATTAGAAAAAAACAAGACTTCGATGTTGGGTTCCAAAAGAATAGGTTTAATCGGGATCGGAAGGAATTTGGAACTCAGGAGCAGTGTTGACGCCAATCAAATTGTCTCCTTAAAACTTTTGAAAATATGGATTTAATCACCTTGAAATCATTGCTTTAACTAAAACTGATTTAGAAACATCTTCTGATTAAAACTCATCATTCTTTTGCTCACACCTTGAAACCATTGCTTTAATTGAAACTGATTTTGAAACATGTTTTGATTAAAACCCATCATTCCTTTGCTAACAGTCTAGATAACGGTTATTGACCCTTCCATGAACATGTTTGGGTCAGTTTTTGTGGTAAACACCAAACCACTTCAAAACCTCTTTTTATTAATAACTCATGATCGCTTATCTGAGAGAAACCTTTCCTTTTATTCCTTTATTATCATTATTATTATTTAATGCAAATATTCACAAAATAGTTCTTGTATGTTTTGAGGTAAATTAAAAAAGTAAGGAAAACACCCCTGTTTGGCACCCATTTACAATATTGCAGATCTTCCAAAGTAAATTAACTTGTCGTGAGCCCCTTCTGTAGCATCAACATCTGTGAAGTTGAAAATGCTTTGAGAAATGCAATGAATGATGCAACAATGCTCTGAACCATGAAATGCATTTACTTTATTACAATAAGTGAAGTGAGACAAAAGCCCATGCAACTATCCTAATGTTCTTGGGCAGAAACACCAGGGATCCTAGTCTATTACTTCTCTGAAACAAATCTCTGCTGCTCGTTCATTCAGGTAACCAACCTTGTTGACTAAGCTCTAATTCATTAGAAACTCAACAACCCTGCTTTGATCAATGTCTGCACTCTCTTCTTCAAACTGGTACAATTCTCCGTGGAATGACCTTGAACATTCATATGGTACTCACATTGCACATTGGGATCATACCACATGGGATAAGGAGATTGCATGCGTTCCACGTATACCGGTTCCACAAGACCTTGCTGGATGAGCTGATGAAGCAGTTCTGTATACGTCATGGGAATTTGGGCAAACTTGAATTTCTCTTGATGAGACATGTACCCCTTTTGTTGGTCATTTGGAATGGTTGGTTCTGAGCCAAGCGAAACTGATGTCATTCTCTTTGATACTCGAGGGTATTCATAAGATTGAAAGCTTGGTTGAGGAACCGACTGGTATGGGTAGGGATTTTGATTCTTATATGAGTTTGTTGGTGGAAGTGGTGGATAAGGATAGTAAGGAGGGTATGGGTAACATGGGTCATATGACCCCGAGTGATCAAATTGTTGTCCTTCAGAGCTAACTAATGAACTTCTATGCCGTTCTGCATTCCGGTTTGACCCTTTTTTGGTCCTGGCTTTTTCCCCCTTCTAACCTTTCTTTACCTGAAATTAGCTCTACTAAGGAGGTATGAGGTATCAGTTGGCGGTTTAGGCACGAATAGGGTTTGAACAAGCAAAGAATTTGACTAGTTAGGATTGATTTAGTTGGGTTAACACTTCATGATTGTCCCACACTGATACTGTCTATGTTCATTGTCGTATCCTGCTCGTTTGATACTGGATGATCTTCTTGCACTGTTTTTCCTTTCAGTTCCGCTAGTTGATGTTTCATCATGCTCATTTGCTTTTGCAATTCTTCATTCTCTTTCTTCACCCGCTGGTACTCAGTTAACTGTTCTCCTTCCATTGCTTTTTGCTAAATCTTCCAAAACTAAATCAAATTTGAGAACTATCAGAACTTTTCCGTTGGTTGATAAACACTACTTTCTTACTGAAAAATGAAGTTAAAGCTATACATGAGATGTATGAGTGAATGCCATGGCTTGATGAATGAATAATAAAATGAATGCATGAGGCACAAATAAATGCATGATGTCTTGAAACATGAAATTTGTACAAACATAGCAACCGTCGTTACAAACAGAGATCTAGTCAAACTCAGTGAAGCTCTTTCCATTAACATCAATCGTCTTTACATCGTACCATTACACTCAACTTCTTGACTATATACATGACTGATAACAAAATGACTAAAACTTAAACAACCCTCCTTGACACCTTCAGTAAGAACATGGGGATTTCAATCCTCCCAAGATGAGATCGCCAAATACTTCTTGAGGCTCTGTCAGACTTAGCTGATGAAGCTTGACTGAAATTGGGATTACCATCTGCCTTAAAAGTTAATTCTCCTTCTATGATCAACCTTTGCACTTCTTCCTTTAGCCTTAAGCAATTTTCAGTAGAATGACCCTGAGTTCCCGAGTGATAAGCACAATAAGCATTGGCATTATACCATGGTCCAGGATTCTTCATGAGTCTAGAAAATGGCAAGAATGCAACCAGACCTTGTTGCAAAAGCTGAGGGAATAGCTCAGTATAAGTGCAGTGGATAGGTATCAAATCTGTAAGCTCAACAGGTTCCTTCTTTGGACTGGGAGGCTGAGACATTGGTTGAGACCTTGGTTGAGGTTTTGCCTTACGAGTGGGTGGCCGGAATGGAGTGTTCGATCGAAAACTTGGCTAATGATAAGGTTGAGGCTGATTAAAGTTTGATGAGTTCCTCCCTTGACCTGAGTTTGGTAAGTGATAAGTTGGAGGGTAGAAAGGTTGGTCATTCAATTGAACAAAGTTGTTCTGAGACTGCGTTGCACCAGAGGATTCCACTTTTGTCATGCAAGACTTGAGCTCTTCAACTTGCTTGGTCAAGTCATCCATTACTTTTGCGATCTTGCCCAAGTCTTCTGTATTGTCTGAGCTGGTGGCGACTTCTGCGGCATATTCTGGCTCGTTGTGCTTCGGCTTTGGCCATCATCTTGTAAGCTTCATCAGTATCCCCAGACATGATCAGCGCTCTCAAAACATGTTTCTTCAACTGTCCCACCTCTTATACCATGGTCTCATGCTTGCATCTCAACTCAATTATATCAATTTGCATCATTCTCCGATCATACTCTAACTGCTGCACTCGAGCTTCCAACGAATCTCCCATACTTTAACTGTATCTAAGATTCCCTACTAAACAACAGCGTTGCACAACAAACCCCGAATAAGTAACTTTTACACATGCTATGGGTAGACAAACTATGTACAAAGATGCATCAACTCCCAAATGATGGTAATAATGCAAGATGGATGCATAAACATATACATGAATGTGATGATAACATGATGATTCGTGAAAATATGCATGACAATGTAACATGACATGGCAATCTATATTGATAAACAACTGAATGACATGGATATGCATGGTCAATTTTGCAATATGGATACATGAGAATGGAAAATATGATGTCATGATATGTAAAGATGAAACCTACAATGCAAATAGGTTATACGGATGCAAGTGCAAAAATATAAGACAAAAGGGAAGCAACAAAACTCATTAGTAATTGAATATAAAAACATTGCCGAAAATATTAAAAAAAATAATGCCCCTTTTATTCTTGAATAACAAAGACCTCTTTATTTTTCGAAAAATCAAAAGGAGGAAAATGCCCTTGGGGCGGGAAGTCTACCTACTGCGAACAAAGTTGTTATCCGCTCTACAGTCTTGTTTGAAAATAGTAAAAGAGATAAAGGTTAGAAGTGTCCCTTCTTTGTGTCGTATACACTCATTCTCGGGTTCGGCTCTATACATGCTGGCATCCTCACTGCTATATGCTTGGTTTCGGTCAGACTCTAAAAATTCCCAAATTGTCCTCACTGTCGCCCACTCTAGGCTAGTAAGGCCCCCAATTCTCACCCATTATAGGCTCATTGAAAAGGGTTCAATCTGAGTGGAGACGTTTCACATAACCCAGACGGGGATCTCTATTGATCCCACGAAGGTTAGCTAATTCATCCCTGAGCTAAGGGTATAAAGTTCAAGCCCCGAGTTCGAGCTGATGCATGCAATGCAAAAGTGATGTGGTGCAGAAGGGACATACAAACCTTTTACCCTAAAATTAACCTAGCAGACCTAGTAACTAACCACAACAGAAAACAAGAGAAACAACACAAGACAGAGGTGAAGCAAACAAATATATACATGGAAAGCAATAAAGATGCAATACAAACCCAGAAAGAAAGGCCAGCAACCATTTTATTAAACCGTAGATATTGATTAGACTAAGTGAGGCCCGACTCTCTAATGTCCCCAGCGGAGTCGCCAAGCTGTCGAAACATTCAGGTCCGGGGGACCCTGCCTAGGTGTGATTAGCTACCTACAATTATTAGACCTAATGGACCATGCTTTACGACGGACACACTAAGTCTAATACTACGGTCCACGAACCAAAATTTTGAGTCCGGGAGTCAGTTACGTGTGGGGAAGGATTAGCACCCCCACAATGCCCGCCAAATGACGGTACCTCTAGTCTAAACTAAATCTAACGGGTTTAATATTAAAGGTTGCTTTTATTTTAATTATTATCAGAAAAGGGTTATAAAAGAAAATAAAATCACTTTTTAAACAAATGTCGAGAATTAGAAGAATATGATCGAACGATCGTCAATCAATTCTATTTTCGATTCTCTATCACTGTTTGTTCTCTTGTTGATCTTTTTCTCTTCGAAAAAGAATTTTGAAAATACTGTGACAAAACATTTTATTTTTGTTTTTGAAATCTTTTATTTTGCTTTGAAAACTCCCATTTTAGTCTCCCTAAACATGGTGAGAAAATTTTCTTTTTTCATTGCTATGGAAAACCTTTTCCATGTTTTATTAATATTCTAACCCTGAAACTAAGTTTGATTTGAATTTGAAAACTTCTGTTTAACTTGAAAACTCTTGATTACCGATTTTAATTTTTTTTGAAAATTGACTAAGAGAACATGATTTTTTGAAAACATTTTTTTTTGAAAAAACACTTTTTATTGCACCTTTTAATTTTCTCATTTTTCCTTTTTTTTTGGATTTTCTTTGATTTTTCCTAACTTCTACTCAATTCATGAATGCAAGTGATGAATGCAAAGTCCGATTATTTTAAGTTGATTCGCGTAACCCGGGCTATTGAAAGCTCTTCCTGGGATATATGCTCGGAGCCCTGGCGCATCCCGAGAAGAACTGTCTGATCCTCGAAGACATTCAGTGGCCCCGAATACTTGACCACACACTGAATGTCCCTTCTTCGGAAGGGTTACAGTTAGCAACCATATTACGGTGGCATGAAAAGCAAACAGATATAACTTCAAATAAACATGAAATACATGCAATTACATTCTACTTTACTTCTCCACTAAATTACTAGCTTATTACAAAACCCAAAGATTAATGAAATCAAATAAATTGAAAGCTAAGGGCCAAACTGGACAATCCTGGGGACTTCTGCACACTAAGAAAAACAATTAGCAAAATTCAGGGGCATAGAACACAAATTATATATGTAAGCACTAAAATGTATCAATTAACAAAGCAGACTCAAAATCAAGGATTAAATTGATTGAATTAAGCATAGGAACTTAAAATCATCTTCCCAACTAACTCAAACCTAAAAGGAACCAATTCTCTAACCAAAGACTTAATTGTTAAGTACATACTAATCCAAATTAATTCATCAATCCCCTTTTTAAGTCACTTTCAATTTAAAAAATCAAATCCTTTAGCTCAAAGTTGTATTTTCAAACTTAAATTAGCTCAAAAATGGTTTTTAAACTTCCAAGCTAATTTTAGTTCAAAAATTTAAACTTTGAACTAAAGTTTTGATTTTTCCAATTAAAAGAGCCTCCAAATGGGATCAAAGAATCATCTTTAATTACTATAAACTTAAAAAGAATCGAGTCATTAAACCCAAGCTTCAATTTCAAGTTGATTTTAATACACAAGTTTAAACTTTAGCAATTACTAGCCATTCCCAATTAAAGACTTAAGTTTTGGTTCCAAACAAGAATAAATTCCAAACATCATCATTCATTCCTTAAAACTTGATCCATAATATCCAAAGACAACAACTTTATCAAGGTTTTCATATCAAAATTAACAAACTTTAAAGCCTAGATCTTCATATATATTAATCACTAAAACCCTAAATACTTTAAATCTATCCCAATTATTATAAACAAAAGGAAACTAAGCATCAAATTGATTTAAAGCAGCAACATAAGTCCCAAATAGCAACAAATTGAGATAGCATGGATAAAATTGAAAGAAAAGAGAAAAAAATACCTGTAAAACGGCACCGTTTCTTTCCTAGGTTTCTTCTTTTTCAGCGCCTTTTTTTTTCTTCCCTTACTTCCCCCTTTTTTTTATGTTTTCTTCTTCTTCCTCGCAACTGAACCAACGCTCTCCCTCCTTCCATCCTCCACTAGATCTCACCAAACTGATCCCTTTTCCATCAAAATAGCACTAGATTCGGATTCCCCACCCCTTGAAACACGAAAGTCCTCTCTCAATTCGAAGAGAAAGATTTAATTTCAGTATCGAAGATGAAGAACAAGATTCGGTTTTTGGGTTTCCAAAGCAAGAGAAAGGTTTAATCGTTGATGATTGTTCAAGAAGAGGACTCTCTTCCTTAAGGTCAATCCTTTTTATATTGTTTCCTTTCTCTTTTTCTTTTAAAAACATAGAAGAGCGGAGCTTTTCAAATTCAGATCCTCTCTCTAGGGCTTTCGGCTTATGTTCATTTGGGAATTTGTGTGTGTGTGATTTTTCAGAGAGAGAAGCTAAGAGTCTCCGATAGGAGAGAGAGAGACCGAATGAGGGAAAATCAAAGAGAAAGTCTCTGTCCAGATCAGTCAAAGAGCCTCTAAGTTTTTTGTGTATATCTCTAATTTTTCTCCTTCTGTTGGAGCAGGTGAAGCGATAAGGATAAGCATTGAGCTACTAGTGAGCTGTCAGGTACCTCTCCTTCTTCTCGATCCTTCCTCTATTATATTCATTTTTGATTTTTATTCGTTTCCTTTGATTGCTAACAGTTTTTGTCCTTTTGTGCAGGTTAATTCATTTAACCTGTTAAGATGGGATCATGGAGAAAATTGATTCCACGTGTGGGAGGTGAGGTGGCAAAATAAGCTAGGTATTCTCTGTAAGTAACCTTTCTGCTCCCTTTGAATTTTTTATTTACTCGGAATTAGTTTGTCGAATTGGGAACTATTTACTTGTAATCGGATTTGAATCCTCCGTCACTGTGTTTTGGTGAACCTGCTTGAAACTGCCCTTGATTTACCTTTACTGTCTGTTGGGAAATTTACATGCAACTGTCCATGATGACCTGTGATTTAATGGTGATTTAATGAATCCTTTCAATGGTGTTTGACTCTGACCTTTTGTGAGGCTGTGATAAATTTCTATTCTGGTTATATGCTTCAAATCTATTTCTGCTTGTGCTGAATTGCTGCATTACTGAATTTCCTGTTGCTTCTTTGTATTGGTTCAATAAGTCCATTGCTTGTTTTGCCTTGTTGCATTGTTGCCTTGTTGCCTTTATTGGTTTATGGCAAAATTGGCACTTAAAGCTAGGAATCCATCCCGAACCTAAAGCCAAAAACAATTGCTTCCTCTATCCAATTTCCCATGATCAACCATTTCTTTGAACTGCATTTTACTTTTTGATGCCCCTGATTTGATGCAATGGCCTATGTGTAATTGATGATGGACATACTTATGCTAGAATGCCTTAGATATTAGGTGACGATGCATGCTGAAATGTGGACGTAATCATACAGCAACCCAGCGTGTGCATAAAGCGAAATGATGCCTTGATCTGCCCTTGCTGTATTGTGCAGAACTTAATGCCATGGTTCCTTTTTTCGACAATGCTTTTAATATCTCGATCCCCAAATGTTTTGATGTGCTACCACTATAATCGCTTGTTGTTCAATGTCATTTTGTGCTTTCCTTGTTAAATTCAATTCTTCTGGTACATGTTTGGCATGCCTTTACTTGCTGTTTTGCCCTGAAGTGCTCATAATTCTCTTTTAAGGTTGATGTCATCGTGAAGCTTTTGGCCTTGCTTGCTACAATGTAATTCTGTGACTGATTTAGCATATTCCCATCCCACTATTGTTTGTTAATGTAGTGCTTGCCACTTTGGTGCTCTTCATTTTGGCTTTGCCTCTTGAGTGATCATGTGGCATTGCAGGCACAATCTTTGTCTACTCTACAGCAGCTTTGGTGCTGTAAATGCTGTTTGTTGACTGTTTTCCTAGTATTCGCCACTTAGATGATTTGCCTACTGATGTTGCTCTCTATTTGCTCTGCAGCTTTAAAGACAGTTAAGACGAGGCAGTTGGAGGAGAAGCTAGGAAAACAAAGATGTCTTTGTACTTGTTATTTTTTAATTCTTGTAATTTCTGACTTTGAAACTTGAAACTTGCAATCTGCAAATGCAAAATGTGAAGCTAATTTTTTGTATTTTCTTTTGTATCTTTGTAAGAACAGCAATGTAAATGACCATGGCATATGTCTATGTTTATTTCCAAATGAAAATGCAAATGGAATGCAAACTCTTCTTCTTTTTTTTTTTTATGATTTTACGATTTTCCAATTTATTTATTATTTATATTTTAGAATTATGAACCTAATGCCATGTAAACTGAACTACCTAAATATTCTAAAACTTAAGAATCGACTCAAATATTCTCCTATTTGCAAATTGAGAAACACATTGATTTAAATAAAGGATTAAAACGTAACAATACTAAATGAAGCTAAGCCTGAAATATGTAAGAATGCCAAAGGCGCACATTAAAAATTTTTTTTTGGTTTTTCAAAATGCAATTTAGATGACTAAAATGAAATAGCTAATCTAAATTAAAAGTGGACTTAAAACGACCAAAATGCCCCTGAATGCACAGATGACCAAAATGCCCCTGGTGACACTAATACCAATTGAGACATAACTTGAATTAAATTGAAGGGATACAGGATAGAAATGGGCGTCTACACCATGAAGCCTTGAGCGCTTGAATATTGCAATATTTCAAGAGAAGGTCATGTGGAACCTAAACACATCAATTTCAGAAGGCAAAGCATATATTCGAAGAAGTATGATTAAGTCAGAGCACATGAAGAAAGGAAAAGTCAAGTCAGAGTTTTCAAGTTGTAAGAAGACTGGAAGTCATTAATGTAATTAATGATCTGGAGATTAAAGTGACTACCAACTAGACGACAAACAGTATAGACGCGCTAAAGATGTCAACGTTGTACGGACGCGCTGAAGCTGTCAACAGCCTGGCACGACTAAACGACAAAATAACGGGAAAAATGTTTGAATTTCAAACTAAAACAGCTAGTTTGCTACCTGGGCTATTTAAACTCAATTCTAACCGTTGTGAAAAGGTCAAGGAGCATTTTTGAAAGTCTTAGCTCACACACTCCAGAATTTCAAATTCCAAGCAGTCCAAGCTTATTAATCTCTCTGATTTATTTTTTGTTGCTTGGATCTCAGTCTTTGTTTTTAAAGTTCATATCTTTAGACTGTATTAGGATTTATCTTGTGTATTCATATCTTCAAGGATAATTTTCTACAGTTTCTGTTTCGATTTCTTGGTGTATCAAGTGCGGGTTGTGCACTTGTGTTGAATCAAGTGCGGGTTGTGCACTTGGGATTGTTTGAGTGTGGGTTTGCACTCGGTGTCGAAGCTTCGGGTTTGAGGCTTTGTTGTTGTACAAAGGTATTGTGAAGGCCAGATTAACTTCACTGATAGTGGATTTGGAAAATCCTTGGTGTGGGTATCCAAGGTAGAGGACGTAGGCGTGAAAGGCCGAACCTCTATAAATTGACGCTTCTCAAGTCTTCCATCTTTTCTATTTATCGTTCCAGTTTTATCTCTACTATCTCCTTATACTTTCCACTATTCAGTTTCTGTTAATCTCTTTACTTGTTCCTTTTACTTCAACCTGCTTCTTTACTATTCATTAGTGTCTTCAACTATCTGTACTTGATTATTGTCTTTAACACTTTTTAGAAAAGACCAAATAGTTCAGAAAGTGCTATTCACCCCCCTCTAGCACATTGAATCGGACCAACAATTGGTATTAGAGCCTGACTCTTGAGTTGATTGGACTAACAGCCGCAAGAGTGATCCCTGATGGCATCATCAACGAATCTCAACATAGTTGCAGAAGGTTTTTCAATTAACCGCCCTCCTCTCTTTGATGGCACCAATTATCAGTTTTGGAAATCAAGGATGGTGAACTTCATTTGTGCAACCGACTACGAAATGTGGGAAAACATTCAAGTTTAGAGTTGAATGGACACAAGAGGATATAAAGAAGTATCAGCTAAACTTTAAAGCCATTGATACTCTTCACTGTGCTCTTAATGTCACTGAGTTCAACAGAGTCTCTACTTACACTACTGCAAAAGAGATTTGGGAGAAACTCAGAGTCACACATGAAGGTACATCTCAGGTCAAAGAATCAAAGATAAACTTGCTAGAGTATGAGTATAAAACCTTTAAGATGGCTCCTGAAGAGACTGTTACCTCACTAATCGATAGATTCAGTAGTATCACTAATCAACTGAATCACTTGAGAAAAGATATCCCAGAAGGTGGAAGAGTAAAGAAGTTGCTGAGAGCGTTACCAAAATCTTGGAATCCTCTTACCACATCCATTCGAGAAGCAAGATATCTTAATGAGACTCCCTTTGATGAAATTTGTGGATCTCTACTCACTCATGAAGTAGAACTGAGGAGTTGCGAAGAAGATGAAAAGAAAAGGGCTGCTGAGAAGAAAAGATGCCTAGCACTAAAGGTCTCTGCTCTTGAAGAAGAAATTGACAGTCTGACCATTGATGACACTGGCTCAGAACCTGATGAAGAGACTGAAATTCAAGGAAGAGGAGGAAACTGTCTCTACAAGAGGAATTTCAAGAAGGATAAATTTAAATCAAAAGTCAGCAAACAAAACCAGTTGATTCACACCAAGAATGACTGTCCATTAAACAGTGCTAAGAATCAAAAGAAAAACAGAAAGAAAAAGAAGCCAATGATGGCTTCAACATGATCTGACAGTGACACTTCTTCAGTCAAAGCAAGTGATGTAGAGGAAGACATCAAAGCCAATCTGTGTCTTACGGCAAAGGAAGATGAACTTGAGGTAATAAATAATCCTATTATTTCTTTTGATAATTTACAATCTGAATTTGATAATCTATATTATGACTTTGAGAAATTGGCTACAAAGTATAAAACTCTTAAGAAAATAAATTCTGGATTGATGAATGATTGAGAATGTTTGAAGAAAGAACTAACAAGCAAGCAGGAATCAAAAGACACTGATTGGACCAAAATTATGCATCTTTTTATGGTCATTTTCCTATGCTTTTTAGGTATTTTATGCTTGATTATGCCTTATATTTGGTATATTTGTGTTTATAGGTGCTAAAGTGAAGAAAAGTGCAAAATCACCAATTTTGTACCTTTTTGGATGATTATTCACACAAATATTTTCCAAGGACATTTTGGATGAAGAATGGAGCCAATATGATCGTAATTGAAGAACTTGAAGAGTCAATTTTATCATCATAGGATTGATTTTCAAGAGTTTGAAGCAAAGGAGCAAACTTGAATTTCAAGGCAAGAAGATATGTCAAGAGGTGTCATAGCACTGGAGTACATGGGGCGCGAGACAAACCACATGGGGTGCCAAGCATGCCACATGGGCGCCCAGCGCTAGTCGACATGCCACCAGCAACCACATGGGAGTAGGCAACCTGGGCCTGAGAGCAACGCCCTGGGCGCACAAGCCATTGACATGGGCGCCCAGGGGGAGTCGGGGTCAGCCATGTGCGCGCCAAGCATGCCATCATGCGTGTCTTTACCTTGAAGCTTCTGCACTTGTTTCCAGATTTGGCGACCTTTCTGTATTTTGGTCATAACTTTTGATCCCGAGCTCCGTTTGAGGCGTATCAGTAGCCGTTGGAAAGCTAACTCCAAGATCTACAATTTTCGTGTTTTGGTCGAAGCCCATTTCGAACGTTTTCATGAACGAAAATGCCCCTGAAGTCAGCGGACAGAAACTGTATTGGGCTTGTTTTACGGGATTAATCCAATTGAGCCCAAATTCTTATTTGGACTAGCTTGAAGACTTGGAGAGCAGCCCAGCACGTCCTTAGGGTTTGTTTAGCTCTAAATTAACCCTAAGCCACCCTCTATAAATACCCTCTTAAGTCTAAATCCCTAGAAGAGGAACCTAGAAACTATCTTTTCTCAACCCTAACTATAGGTTTTGCGATTTTGGAGAGGAGGCAGCCGCCGACCTCTAGCATTGTAAGTCTCTCATGGATTGCAAGCAATCCATGAGTAGCTAATCCTTTATACTTCTGTTCTTTAGGTACTTTTGATCAATGAATTTATGGTGAGACTTTTGTTCTTAATAATTTGAGTTTTTTCCGTTTGAATATGTTTCTTATCTCTATACTTCATCTTATGTGTTTATACTTTGATTGATTTGGTGTACAACATATCTTGAGATATATGAATGCTATAGTTAGATTCAAGTAGCTTGAGTCAAGCTAAAGTTGGTCCAAGTAACAATTGTAATTCTAGGAGTCCTAGGTTCAATGGGATATCAAACCATGTTGAAATCTTTAGGCCGAGATGGAAATTGACGTAGGCAAGTTTGGTATTGATTTATCATGCATAGGGATTAATAAAACTTAATGCTTGTTATATGAAGGGCTGAAACCATAGATTATAACATTTGAGGTTAATTGTCAACGAGATGCGGGTTAATCTTCTTAGCATGTTGGAATTAGCATTACGTCTGTTCCTATACCAATTATTCAAATGGAGTATTGTTTAAGATATTAAGAGGATTACTTTGTTTCAATGAAAGTTGATGTCTACGTCTTAGGCTATATACCGATTTGGAGTAATTTATGATTCTTAATTGATAGCAATCTAAGCCTAATTTATGTTTAGTGTCTATGATCCATGATTCACTTGATCAAAGTAGTTGCCTAAAGGAGAAGAAGTAGATATGCTTTTTACTCATTGTTTTTCTTAAATTCTCTTTTAGATCTTTAGTCTAGATTTCTTTTAATTGTTTTCTAGTTTAATTAATCTATTTTGAAAAATCCAAAAATATCTTTTCTAGGTTAGATTTTCTTTTCTAAGATTTAACTTTGATTCGTACCTTCCCTGTGGATTCGACCCCTACTTGCCCTAGCTAAGTAGTTATTATCTATTTGTTATTGGTTTGTGGGGATTTATCTTGTGATTTGTTCAACGACCGGTCACAATTTTGGCGCCATTGCCGGGGAAGGTTTAAGTAATTGAAGGTGATGAACCTATTATTCTTGAATTTGTCAAGGATAATGGAGAAGCCAAGGGAACTTCTGTGGTCAAGCCCAAATTGGATTCAAAGAAGGAACCTTTTCCAACCAAGCCAAGGAAATCAATGAAAGAAGATGAAGATCAAGACATCTTGGATATTTTTCGAAAGGTCGAGGTCAACATCCCACTTCTTGATGCGATTCAACAAGTACCAAGGTTGCAAGGTAAGTTGAATGTTGGAGCAACAGTTTCTGCTATTTTGCAAAGACATTTACCTCCAAAATGCAAGGATCCTAGTATGTTTTCGATTACTTGTTCAATTGGAAATACTATCATTGATAATGCTATACTTTGACTTAGGAGCATCTTTAAGTGTTATGCCTTATTCTTTCTATCAAACTTTAAATGTTGGTTCTTTAAAATACACCGATGTTGTTCTTCAATTGGCCGATGGATCTTTGGTACATCCCAAAGGTATGCTAGAGAATATTTTGATTAAAGTGCAACATTTAATTTTTCCTATTGACATTTTTGTTATGGAAATGGAAGGAGAAATTACAAAGGATTAATGCCCTCTTTTGTTAGGAAGACCTTTCCTAAGGACTTCTCACACCAAAATCGATGTTTTTGATGGCTCATTGATGATGGAGTTTGATGGTGATGTAATTCATCCCAAACTTTCATCGAATTTATCTTTGAAAACTAATGATTTTGTTTGTGTAGTGAAAAAGTGGGTAAAGAAAGAGTTAGGTACAACATCTTCAACCATGACAAGTGAATAACTTTCAAAGGGGAGGCAAAGGATTACAAGCTTTCGACAACGCAAGGATGAGAATTTCCACCTAGCTTGGGAGAGATTCAAGAAACTTTGTGCTGATTACCCTCAACATGGCATTTCACAACAAGTTTTGATCGAGTGCTTCTATCAAGGATTAGAAGTCGATGATCACTTCTTGTGGATAGCATCAACAACATACCCTTGTTTGATAGGACTGTGAAGGACGCATATGAAGCATTGGAAGCGTTGACTCAAGCAATTGCACCTCCAAGTTGGATCAAGAAGAAAAACAAAGAGAAGCTTGGAGAAAGAGGCAAAATTTCCAACAACATGCGAGAATATATCAACAAGGAATTAAAGGAACCTCAAGAGAAGTTACTCAAAATTGATGGAGCTATAATTGAACTTTTCAAAGCCATGAGTGACACTCTCAACATCACCGTGGGACTTTTGAAGAGCACTCTCAACGTTCCTTCACCAATGGAGAATAGTCCACGAGGATGTCTAGCCAAAGACATTAAATGAAGGCGCTAATTGGGAGGCAACCCAATACACTAACATCTATCCTTTTCTTTTGAATTTTATTTTTCTTAGTTATAGGTCATTTTGCATTTTCAATTTAAGGGAATCGATCAAGTAATGGAGACAAGGAAAGGAAGCACACATCAAGAGCATTGGAGCTTACACTTTGCAAAAATAGAGAAGCTTTCTTCAACTCTAATTTCATTTAATTTCCTATGTTTGATTGATGATTGATGCATATCTATTAATTTTCTTGAATTGAATATTTTTCCATGCATATTAGCATTGTACAATTATCTCATGCATCTCATACATATGGACTCTTAAGTGATAAGAACATAAGGTCAATCTTTTGATGGCTATCAAGTGGACTTTTTGGTGAAAACTAAGTGTTTTTGGATTGAAGAAATTGAGGAATATGGTAAGATTTTTGAATGGTAATTGAGTTGAAGTTGGAATCGAGTTTGGAAGCAAAAATTGCAAAAAGGAAGCAAAAAGGAGCCAAGCCCGATGCCAGCTGGGGCCCCATGCCGCAAGCCTGGGCACCCAGCTGGAAAGCCCCAGCGCCCAGCCGCAAGTGCCAGCGCTGGAGGCCGACTCAGGGTGGGCGCCCAGCTGCTTTGCCTGAGCACCCAACCCGTTGGCTTGGGCACCTAGGTGCCGTGGGCTGTGCGCGGACAGCATCACGCACCCATGCTCATGCCGAGCCCTTCAATTTACAACACCCATCACCCATTTCAAATACTATAAATACCACCCAACACCCACTTCAAATCCTTAAACACCCATCTTCATCCAAAACCCACTCAATTTTCTTTTCTCTTGCCTACATTCACATATTCACTCACTTTAATCTTCAAATTTCACTACTTCATCACTCACAAATCATTTCTTTCATCTTTTTATCACCTTAAACACTTACCCATTTGATTATTCAACACTTTTTCCATCAAACCATCAATTTTTCAAATTTTCAAGTTTTGGGAAAGTGGTTGTTTTCTTTGGATTCTTGTTTGGAGTGATTAGAAGGGAGATAGGAGATAGTTTGGAAGTTGATTGGAGCATTTTAGAGCATTGGGGAGTGCTACATTGGATCTTAAAGAAAGATTTTTCAAGAAACCCTATAATATAGTGCCCACCAAGTGTTTGAGAAAATGTCAAGAAGAGTGAGAGCAAGAGCATCAACATCCCAAGCCGCACCAATTTAGGAGGAACCCGCCATACAACCTTACCTTAGTGTGCCGCCACCCATATTTGTTGATAGTGAATGTCAAGAGTGGTATGAAGCAAGGTATAACAACTCTTTCATTATAGAAAAAGTGCTTCCAACCAACATTGATCAAGAACTTGGAGTTAGCCCATTGTTTGTCAATAGAGGTTGGGGATCACTTCTTCAAGTAGATGGATACTACTATCCCAACTTGGTGAAGCAATTTTATGCCAACATAGACAAGGAGCGTGAAGGTTATTCCTACACCATCAACACAATGGTCAAAGGTATGTACATATTGTAGTTGATGAGGAATACTTGTGCCGTTTACTTGGTTTGAACAATGAGGGTAGTATGTTCTATTTTACTTATGTTAATGGAGAGCAAAGGACCGCCACCGAGAGCACATGGAAAAGGGATGGTGCTTTAAGGAGGTTTGACATTCCTCTTGGTATGGATAGCCAAGGGAATAGAGAGGTAAGAGTTAAATACATGGAACCAAGGGATAGACTTGTGTGTTACTTATTACATCATAATGTCATTCCTAGGAGTAGTAACAAGCATAAGCTTCGCATTGAAGACTTTTATGTTGTAGACAAGCTTTGCCATGGATTAGGTCATTGTAATGGAATACCAATGGCTAGGTTGTTACTCTCAAGGATGTGGGAAGTAGTTCATTCTTCACATGAAGATAAGGCATTTGTTTTTCCATTGTTGATTAGCAAGATTTTGGTCGATGAAGGAGTTGAAGTCGATGGTGAGTATTGCTTCAACAATGAAGACAATGTCATTGATGTGAATTGTTTAAGTCATTTGGGTTTAAGGAGGAGAGTTGTTGCCAATGAGGTATATTGGTACAATGTGCAAAGAAGGACTTGAACAATCACAAGGGACAAGACAACCATCCTTGGAAGTTGATGAAGAAAATTTCCAAGAGCTTCATATGAGAGAATTTCAACAACTTATGGTTCGAGAAATGAGGCAACATAGGAGTGAAATGAGAGCTTATATGGAGAGAATGGAGGACACCATACGTGATTCCATGGGTCAAAGGAGGCCAAGGAGAGGCCATTGATTCTTATCCTTAGGATGTCATATGTTATGAACTCTTTTATGTTTTGCATTTTTATCATGACATTGCATGCATTTGTATTTGTATTTGTTCTATTTGGATCTTATGTAAGACTTATGTGTTTGAATGCTATGATTGATGATATGTTTAGATTAATTTGCTCGAGATTGGATGCATACTTTCTAGGTGAATTTAATCTTGCATGCGCTCAATTAATTTAGTTTGCCCCACTTATTGTGTTTTATTGCTAGTGGTGAGTTTTCTTGATTTATTAGATTGGGTCGATACTTTCTTTTTTAGATCGAGTCTTACTTGTGCACTTCTTTTTTCCAAAAGTTTCCAAAACAACATGTTTTGAAATTTTTTTTCAAAATACTAGCACATCGCACATTGAGGACAATGTGTCTTTTAAGTGTGGGGGGAAGAAGTAGTCTATTTGAAAGATCCTATTTTCTTTTCTATCTTATTGACTAGAGATAAATTTTTCAAAATTTTTGAAGAAAATTAAAATTGATTTTGTATTTCTAATTAAATTTTGATCTAATTTCCATGAGTATAGTCTTGTGTAATACTAATTTGGCTTAAATACATTGAAAATATTTTTCAAATTTTCTTATGTACAATTTCATCTTTGATTGAGAAGTGCAAATGATAAGGTTTTTCATAACCAAAAATGGTTTGACAAGTGCATTACTTCTAGAACTTGTGTTGAATCTTGTGTACATTTATAGAAGTATGTCATGGATATGTCAAAGACAAAGTGTGGGCGTATGAAGGGTAGTTAAAATCTTTTAAAAAGAAGTGTTTTCATGTTAAGAGGAGAAGAGATATTTTCTTGCTTAAAAAAATAATAATAATAATAAATCCATTGTTGTCACTCTTTTCTTTAACAAAAGGAGTTAGTAACCCTTGGAAAGAGGATAAGAGGCTTGGAATGTGGAAATATTGTCCCTCTTGTAAAAATGAGTGTTAGTAACCTCAAAATAAAGGGAGCTAGTAGCCCCAAATCATGAACACTTGTAAGGTTAGTAACCTTGCTTTCATAAAAATAAGCCATCCTTTTTAACCCATTCTAATCATTGATGAATATCCATGATATTACTTTTTCTTTGGAAGATAGATGTAAATACAAGCTTATGGTAAGTTTTCTTTGTCAAATTCATCCAAGGTATGTTGATCTTAGAACTTACATTATTGATTGGAGTGATTTTGTGCATAGTTGATTTGAATCTTATGGTCTTTGTATTTTTACTAACTTATATTGCATTTGATTAGAAAATGTAGATTAAATTCTTAATTTGTTAGAAGTACTTTGTTTTCTAAAGTTTGATGTCTCTAGTTAATGTTTACATAATTTTTGTGGGTATCGTTCTAGTTAAGTAAACCCTCGGGAGACTATAACTCCTCCTTTATAGACGTATAGAGGTTTAAAGGCTTGCGTCAGGAGCTAAGTGCCGCCGTACACCTACGAAAGTGGAATCAATATGTTGCTTAGTTTAGGACTAACCTTTTTTGTTTTCTTAGGATTAACCTTAGTTTGCTAGGGACTAGCAAAGCTTAAGTGTGGGGGAAATATGATCAGACCAAAATTATGCATCTTTTTATGCTTTTTGGGTATTTTATGCTTGATTATGCCTTATATTTGGTATATTTGTGTTTATAGGTGCTAAAGTGAAGAAAAGTGCAAAATCACCAATTTTGTAGCTTTTTGGAGCCTTTTTGGATGATTATTCACACAAATATTTTCCAAGGACATTTTGGATGAAGAATGGAGCCAATATGATCGTAATTGAAGAACTTGAAGAGTCAATTTTATCCTCATAAGATTGATTTTCAAGAGTTTGAAGCAAAGGAGTAAAGTTGAATATCAAGGCAAGAAGATATGTCAAGAGGTGTCATAGCACTGAAGTACATGGGGCGCGAGGCAAACCACAGGGGTGCCAAGCATGCCACATGGGCGCCCAGCTCTAGTCGACATGCCACCAGCAACCACATGGGAGCAAGCGACCTGGGGCCTGAGAGCAACGCCCTGGGCGCACAAGCCATTGACATGGGCGCACAAGCCATTGACATGGGCGCCCAAGGGGAGTTGGGGGTCAGCCATGCGCGCGCCAAGCATGCCATCATGCGTGTCTTCATCTTGAAGCTTCTTCACTTGTTTCTAAATTTGGCGACCTTTCTGTATTTTGGCCATAAATTTTGATCCAGAGCTCTGTTTGAGGCATATGAGTAGCAGTTGGAAAGCTAACTCCAAGATCTACAATTTTCGTGTTGGCCGAAGCTCAGTTCGAACGTTTCCATGGACGAAAATGCCCCTGAAGTCAACGAACAGAAACTATCTTGGGCCTGTTTTGTGGGATTAATCCAATTGAGCCCAAATTCTTATTTGGACTAGCTTGAAGACTTGGAGAGCAGCCCAGCACGTTCTTAGGGTTTGTTTAGCTCTAAATTAACCCTAAGCCACCCTCTATAAATACCCTCTTAAGTCTAAATCCCTAGAAGAGGAACCTAGAAACTATCTTTTCTCAACCCTAACTCTAGGTTTTGCGATTTTGGAGAGGAGGCAGCCACTGACCTCTAGCATTGTAAGTCTCTCATGGATTGCTTGCAATCCATGAGTAGCTAATCCTTTATACTTCTTTTCCTTAGGTACTTTTTATCAATGAATTTATGGTGAGACTTTTGTTCTTAATAATTTGAGTTTTTTCCGTTTGAATATGTTTCTTATCTCTATACTTCATCTTATGTGTTCATACTTTGATTGATTTGGTGTACAACATATCTTAAGATTTATTAATTCTATAGTTAGATTTAAGTAGCTTGAGTCAAGCTAAAGTTGGTCCAAGTAACAATTGTAATTCTAGGAGTCCTAGGTTCAATGGGATATCAAACCTTGTCGAAATTTTTAGGCCGAGATGGAAATTGACGTAGGCAAGTTTGGTATTGAATTATCATGCATGTGGATTAATAAAACTTAATGCTTGTTATATGAAGGGCTGAAACCATAGATTATAACATTTGAGGTTAATTGTCAGCGAGATGCGGGTTAATCTTCTTAGCATGTTGGAATTAGCATTACATCGGTTCCTATACCAATTATTCAAATGGAGTTGTTTAAGATATTAAGAGGATTACCTTATTTCAATGAAAGTTGATGTCTACGTCTTAGGCTATATACCGATTTGGAGTAATTTATGATTCTTAATTGATTGCAATCTAAGCCAAATTTATGTTTAGTGTCTATGATCCATGATTCACTTGATCAAAGTAGTTGCCTAAAGGAGAAGAAGTATGCTTTTTACTCATTGTTTTTCTTAAATTCTCTTTTAGATCTCTAGTTTAGATTTCTTTTAATTGTTTTCTAGTTTAATTAATCTATTTTGAAAAATCCAAAAATATCTTTTCTAGATTAGATTTTCTTTTGTAAGATTTAACTTTGATTCGTACCTTCCCTGTGGATTCGACCCCTACTTGCCCTAGCTAAGTAGTTATTATCTATTTGTTATTGGTTTGTGGGGATTTATCTTGTGATTTGTTCAACGACCGGTCAGACACACTTCAGAATGTTTTAAAGCATGCAATAGAAGAAAATGAGAAAGTTGAGCATGAGTTGAATGAGCTCAAGATTGTGAGCAGTAATGTCACTAGCTCTTCTGGAAGCAATCGCTTCAATGGTAACAAGAACCAAAAGAACTTTAGGCCAAAAGTTATGGTTTGCTATATATATGGCAGGAAAGGCCATCAATCTCTTGATTGTTATCAGAATGATTGGAATCAACCTAAGATCAAAAAGATCTGGGTGCCTAAAGAAACCTATGTTGTTACTAACCAACAAGGACCTATAGCAATATGGGTACCTAAATCTGCAAAGTAGAGAACTGTGCATGCAGGTTGAGCAGGAGCATAATGGTGAAGGTTTTAAGGCTCAACCTCAGGAGAAGAAGTCATGGTACTTGGATAACGGCTACTGCAAACACATGATTTGAAATCAAGAACAGTTCACTAGTCACACTCACATGAAAGGCAAATATATCACTTTTGGAGATGACTCAAAAGGAAAAATTCAATGTGTTGGTATAATCAAGAATGTTCTATTGGTGAAAAGTCTCAAGTACAATTTGCTTGGCATCAACCAACTTTGTGACAAGGGATGGAGAGTCGCCTTTGACTCTAAAAGCTGCGAGATTAATGACATCAATACAAACAAGCTAATCTTCATCGGAAAGAGACACGGTAATGTATATATTGTCTACCTTGATGACTTGCAACTGAACAAGAATGTGTATCTGATGGTGAATGATGTCTCTGATAGCTGGTTGTGGCACATTAGACTTCGTCATGCAAGTTTGAGCACCATTGCTAAACTTATTAGTAAGGATATTGTCTCGGGCTTACCCAAACTAAATTTTAATACTAACAAAGTTTGTGAGGCATGTCAGTTTGGCAAACAGGTCAAGAGCTCCTTCCAATCCAAAAATATTTTTATCCACAACGAGAGCATTAAAGTTGCTGCATCTAGACTTGTTTGGCCCCATTGATGTCACTAGCATGGTTGGTAAGTTTCTTGGTTTTGTCATATTTGATGACTTTTCAAGATTTACCTGGATTTACTTTCTTAGTCACAAAGATGAAGCTATTAATGTTTTTGCAAATCACTGCATATACTTTGAACTCTAAAGCCTATAGAGTGTTTAACAAAACATCATTAGTGGTTGAAGAGTCTATTCATATTGTTTTGTATGAGACTGATAGTGCACCGAAAAGGTTGTGCAAGATGATGATGATGCAGGTATTAATAAGACGAACAAGAAAGATGCCATGACCATTACTGAAAGGCATGGAAATATGGAAAGAGTCATCATCCAGATTTGATCATTGGAAATCCTAACGAAGGTGTGAGAACAAGAGGAGCATCAAGAGAAATTTGTGAGTTTGCTTCCTTTATATCCCAAATTGAGCCTAAAGTGTTTGAAGATGCTGAAAAAGAGGAAACTTGGATAGTTGCAATACAAGAAGAGCTAAATCAATTTGAGAGGAATAAAGTGTGAACATTAGTGCCACCACCAGCAGACCATCCCATTGTATGCAGAAAATGGGTATATGTGGAACAACCACTAGACGTTGAAGTCAGCAAACATCCTGGCTATGTGTACAGACTTCACAAAGCTCTCTATGGACTCAAGCAAGCACCTCGGGCTTGGTCTAAAAGGTTATCTAAATTTCTCCTGGATAAAGGGTTCACAAGGAGAAGTATAGATACTACTCTCTTTATTAAAAATTAATAGTCTGATTTCCTTATTGTTCAAATTTATGTTGATGATATCATCTTTGGTGCCACTAATGAAAGTTTGTGCAAGTATTTTGCTAAGGAAATGCAGGAGAATTTGAGATGAGCATGATGGGAGAACTGAACTTCTTACTAGGACTTCAAATCAAACAATGCTCTGACGGTATCTTCAATAGTCAGTCCAAGTACACAAAGGAAATGTTGAAGAAATTTGGCATGGAGGACTGCAAACCAATGAAGACACCTATGGCCACTGGTACAAAATTAGATTCTGATGAGAAAGGTAAGGTAGTTGATTAGAAACTCTATCGAGGTATGACTGGCTCCCTACTCTATCTCATTGCTAGCAGGTCTAATATACTCTTTAGTGTTTGTCTTTGTGCTCGTTTTCAATCTTGTCCAAAGGAATCTCACCTCATTGTTGTGAATAGGATCTTCAGGTATCTTCATGGAACCACTAGCTTAGGCCTATGGTATCCTAAAGGATCCCTATTAGATCTTGTAGGCTATTCTGATGCGGATTTTGCAGGTAGTAAGATAGATAGAAAAAGCACTAGTGGCACTTGTCAATTTCTTGGACAAATGCTAGTGTCATGGTCGAGCAAAAAGAAAAACTTAATAGCATTGTCAACTGCTAAAGCTGAGTACATAGCTGTTGGAAGTTGCTGTGCCCAATTGATATGGATTATGCATCAATTTCGAGACTTTGAAATTAACATGATAGAGGTGCCACTTTACTATGATAACAGTAGTGCAATCAATATCACAAAGAATCCTGTACAACATTCACGAACCAAGCATATTGAGATTTGACATCACTTCATCTAAGATCATGTGCAAAGAGGCAACATCAAAATTGAGTTTGTTAGTACCCTTAAACAACTTGTTGATATCTTTACTAAACCTCTATGTGATGAGCATTTTAGTAGAATTAGGCATGAGCTTGGCATGATAGATTCTAGTAACATTTAATTAATTGCTTCATTCATTGTTTTATTACTGTCTTTAACATGTACATACATACATGCATTCACATACACTAAAACTTGTCAGATTTTTGCCCTCAACATGAATTTTATTTTTTCCGCTTTCTGTACAAAACAACCTTTTCTCTCTCCCTCTCTCTCTCTCTCTCTCTATGTCCATTTCTTTCAAAAATATCTTTTTCTCTCATTCATTCATATCATCGCATTCTCTTTTTCTACTCTTTCTTGAGATATCATGGCTTAAGGAGAAACCTCGAAGGCAAAGCAAAAGCTAGAGGAACTCGATGTCATCAAAGGAGAAGAAGAAATTGTGCTAATATGGCTAACAAGAAGAAGAAGATGATTTGTGGCTTTGGTCACATCATCATTGAGCACTTCAAGGATAGAGCCACCAAAGAGCAGTTCAAGCATAAAGTCACACTAAAAGAATTCAAACCCCATGAGACGGACATAGTTGAAGGTTGTCTCAAGTTCTCCAGAGACTCAAAAAGAGAAAGACCAAAAAAGAAACAGAGACACTACTGAAGGAGTGAAAACTGCAGCATGCAAACCTCGGGTACTAATTGATGATAGGAGTTCTGATGAAGAGCATGAAAGTGACAAGAAATCAACTATAGATAGCTCACCTTCAGGAGATGAAAAGTCAAAGAAAAATGATGAAGAAGTTGAACCTGAAGTGATAAATGAAAGAAAATCAGTAGAGGAAATTGAGATACAAAAAGAGGAAGCTAATGCCGCTGAAGTTGAAATGAAAAAGGAGGAATCAGTGGAGAAGCAGACTGCTGATAACACCATTAAAGGAGTTACCTCTTATATATAAAGCGCTGGAGATAGATGAAGGCTCTAATGCAGACTTGAGCAAGGAAGGAAATGAGGTTATAGGCATGCTACATGAGGTACCTAAAGCAGTAGAACAAACAACAGGAATGCCACCAAAAGCACCAACCAAAGGAAAGAAGAAATCTGTTGCTAACAAGAAAGTTGTTGAGACTGGTAGTGTCACCAGGACAACTACCAAGGCGTCAACAGTACCTGAAGCCACTTCAAGTCCTTCTGCAAACAAGTTCAGATCTAGTCTACTCCTTAGAGGTCTTTGCAATGGCTTTAATGGTTTCCTCATGTAATAATGAAACAGAAAGTGCCTAGGATGCATTGATGGCATTAGGCATTTTATTTTCTGCATATCAAACATTCCATTCATTTCATAAGCATTTTATTTTGGTTTGTATTTTTGGATTCTCTAACAATTTCTTGTAGGAACTTGAACCCTTTTTTGCTTATGACAAAAAGGGGAAGAAGAATTGTGAATTGAGGTTATGGAATATCTGTTATATATATATGATGTGGGATTTAATGCTTTTATCTAAGTGTGTTCAGCATAAAAAACCAGCATGCTTGAAGGGAACTTTGGCATGCTTGGATGGGGTCGATGGGGAAGATGAATTGACTAACTCAGGGGAATTTAAAGACTTCATTGGTAAATCTTTCGAGAACCCCTCTTTATTTGGTTGAACCTAACTGTATATATATATATATATATATATATTAATACCACTAATGGGATTTTCTGGATTTCTAGTTCTGATCTTAATTATGTCTGTAGATTTCTTCTACTTCATTCTGAATTGTTTTATAATGCTCTGATAATGATTTAATATTGCTCTGATTATTCTGAAAATAGATGGCATGAACTTAGGGGGAGTTTTACTTTGATATTCTATTTCCCTAAGATAGATCAGCTTATATCTCAATTCAGGGTTAATTTTGTCATCATCAAAAAAGGGGGAGATTGTTGAACCCTATTGTTTTTTATGATAACAAAATAAACCCAAGTGTGTTAGCTAATATATCTACTTAGTGTGCAGTGAAGTCTTTAATTGAAAAAGGTTGTATCTAGCACTAGAAAATAATTAATGAGACTATCACAATGAGATGGCACAAGACAACCAGCATCGAGAATATTCTTACTTGAAGATTCGAAGAATTCCAAGGGGTCAAGACAAGCTAATAAAAATTTATATGAAGACCCTAATGAAGGCAGAACATATGAAGCAAGTTCAAGTCAAGTAAGAGTTAAAGATTGAAGATTTAAAGAAAGCTTCATCAATGACGCTAAAGTATGATAATGCCATGAAGCCTTGAGCGCTTGAAGAATGCAACATTTCAAGAGAAGGTCATATGGAACCTAAATGCATCAATTTCAGAAGGCAAAGCATGTATTTGAAGAAGTATGATTAAGTTAGAGCACATGAAGAAAGGAAAAGTCAAGTCAGAGTTTTGAAGTTGTAAGAAGACTGGAAAACATTAGTGTGATTAATGATCTGGAGATTAAAGTGACTAGTAGTTAGACAACAAACAGTACGTACGCGCTAAAGACGTCAACGTTGTACGGACACGCTGAAGCTGTCAACAGCCTGACGCGACTAAACGACAAAATAAAGGGAAAAATGTTTGAATTTGAAACTAAAACAGCTAGTTTGCTTTCTAGGCTATTTAAACTCAGTTCTAATCGTTGTGAAAATGTCAAGGAGGATTTTTGAAAGTCTATTACCTCACACACTCCAAAATTTCAAATTCCAAGCAGTCCAAGCTTATTAATCTCTCTTATTTATTTTTTGTTGCTTGGATCTTAGTCTTTGTTCTTAAAATTCATATCTTTAGACTATATTAGGACTTATCTTGTGTATTCAGATCTTCAAGGATCATTTTCTACACTTTCTGTTTCGATTTCTTGGTGTATCAAGTACGGGTTGTGCACTTGTGTTGAATCAAGTGCGGGTTGTGCACTTGGGATTGTTTGAGTGTGGGTTTGCACTCGGTGTTGAAGCTTCGGGTTTGAGGCTTTGTTGTTGTACAAAGGCGTTGTGAAGGCCAGATTAACTTCACTGATAGTGGATTTGGAAAATCCTTGGTCTGGGTATCCAAGGTAGAGGACATAGGCGTGGAAAGCCAAACCTCTATAAATCGACGCGTCTGAAGTCTTCCATCTTTTCGATTTGTCATTCCTGTTTTATCTCAGCTATCTCCTCATACTTTCCACTATTCAGTTTCTATTAATCTCTTTAATTGTTCCTTTTACTTCAACCTGCTTCTTTACTGTTCATTAGTGTCTTTAACTATCTGTACTTGATTAAGTTCAGAAAGTGCTGTTCACCCCCCTCTAGCACATTGAATCAGACCAATATAAAGGACTAAATAGCATAAAGTAGAAAATGTTTGTTGATGGAAATCTTAAAACATGAAAGTTTTATTTTGAGCCCTTCATGGAACTCGTAGATCAAATTTAGCTTTCTGCTCCTTCATGAAAGTCGTAGATCATGCAATAACCTTTTAAATGACACTTGAATAACTTTAATCAGACATTTTTATTGAAAGGTAGAATTTTAAAGAAGAAGAATTACGACCATGCAACCAAGTTTGATGATCTAGAAACACCAAGCTTCACCATAGAGTCCGCAAAGTAATTAGTTTCCCTAAAGATATGGACAAAGGAAACATCACCAATAATGAACAACAAATTCGAAAGCCTATTAAAAATATAATTATACTTCCAAGGCCTATCATCGGGGTTTAAAATCCATGAGATCACTGTCTTTGAGTTGCTTTCAAGAATGAGCTTAAAAGAAGGAGACGTAGTTGCGTCAACAATGGGAGAGAGTGCCTCAATAACTGCAAGAAGTTCTGCTTGATTAGAGTCGGCAAGGCCAATGCTTTTAGAGAAAAGCAAGTTTGAAAAACCACACCTCCAATACTAGCAGGTCCAAGTTTACCAAGAGAAGAACCATCCACATTGATTATCCAATGGTGCAAAGGAGGCAGCACCCAGTAAACTTGTCTAAAACTTCTAGCAGGCGAGGGAAGAAATGAGATTTCTTGAATGTTAAGGAGGAAATTAATTATTGCAAAGTCAGCCATTGGAAACTTTGCTTCTAACCACCATGTGAGCCTGATCCTAATGAGATCACAAATCTGGTCAATAGACACAAATTTCTTGTTGAAAACCATTTCATTATGAGCAACCCAAATCGACCATATCATAGAATAAAAGAGAATTCTCCAGATGATCATCATTCAATTGTCATGTAACAGAGAATTCCAACATTAAAGGAAAACAGTAGAAATAGAGTGAGGCAATGGTCCAAAAAAACTTCCACCATCCAGTACACTTACATCAAATATTCCATGCATAGGGGCAAAGGCAGAAAAGATGGGAAATAGTTTAAGTATCATTGCAAAATGCACATTTGTTCTCAACTTGACTTAAACACCCTCTGTGATGCAAGAGATCAATAATTGGAATTTTACCAATGAGCAATTTCGAATAGAAAATTTCCACCTTGGTGGGGGGGGGGGGGTCAATACTAGTCTAAATATAGCTTTTAGTTGGAGAGAGTTGATACCTGTGTGTTGGTCCACTTGATGTGCTAGAGGGGGGTGAATAGCACTTAATGACAATTTTTGGATTCTCTAAAATGTGTTAAAGACACTAGTTCAGAATGAGTAGTTAAAGACACTAATGAAAGGTAAAGACTTAAACTGAAAATGAAGCAAGTGAAAGTATAAAGGAAATAAATAAAAACATTAACAACTGAATAGTGGAAAGTAAATAGAGTAAGGAAAGATAAAATTGGAACGATTGAAGAGAGGATTGAAGATTGAAGACATTTTAGTTTATAGAGGTTCGGCCTTTTCCGCCTACGTCCTCTACCCTGGATACCACACACAAAGGATTACAGAATCCACTATCAGTGAAGTTAATCTGGTCTTCACAACACGCTTTTACAATCACAAAGCTTCAAACCCGAAGCTTCAACCACAAGTGCTCAACCCACACTTAAGCAAACCAAAAACAAAAAGTGTAAGAGAGTAGTAGACATGATCCTAAAATATTAGAGTACACAAGTTCAGGCCTAATACACAAGTTGAGACCACTTTTGATATTTTCGGATCTCTTTTCCTATTTTCTCCTTTCTCTATTAAGGAAAATGTTATCATGTTAATGTACCAACAAGAATGCACAATTTTGTAAAAATTGTAATACTAATAAGATTTGCCTCTCCTTTTGATGAGTGCCAAAATATTGCCATGGGATCAATAAGCTCCTCGGGTATACTTAAAGGTTTCATTGCTCTTGTGGCGTCAAGTGAATCTTTATAGCATGCTTTCTTCAAATCATACTTATAGTCCCTCCACTCTTTTCCCATATTCATTGTAGACACCCATTTTTGTCCTGTATCCTCCAATTTAAACCAATTTGTTTCTTATTTGGCATTAGGGTCACCTAGGGGCATTTTTGGTCATTTTTGCATACAAGGGGCATTTTGGTCATTTTGAGTTCATTTTTAATTTAGGTTAGCTAATTCATTTCTTAGTCGTCTAAATTTCATTTGAAAAAACCCAAAAAAATCTTAATGTGCATCTTTGGCATTTTTGCATATTTTCACACTTCATTTAGTTTAGTATTGTTGCATTTTAATCATATAGCTTAAGCTCAATTTAGTTCATTGATTAATTAACCCTTAATTTAGCAATTAGTTAGACATGACATAAGTGAAATTTGCATAATTTTGAAGATAGTGTTAATTGAAAAAGAAAAACACATGAAAATGAAATTGCATTTTAGTTAGTAAAGCATGTTCTTACTTTGCATATTAATTTTAATTTGAAAAGTCAAGTTTTTGGTTTAAAGATTTGACTATTAGATTAAAATTAATTCAGAAGTAGATTGTCGAATCTTTTCGAGCTAATCTTAATTCGAAAATTAAGACTTTTGTTTAAGGGTGAGTTTTTCTAATAATAAGATTTTTAGCAACTAGCTTTTCTTAAAAAATTCAAAAATGAAAAAAATGAGTTTTGACACAGCATTTTTAAAATTTCTTCCCAGTGTGGGAGACTCAACAAAGGAACAAACAGTGAAAGAGAGTTAAAAGAGGAATCAATCGACGGTCGTTCGATTTTATTCTTCAAAACTCTCGACATTTAAACTTGTTTTGAAAAATGATTTTTCTTTTTCTTTTATAACGCTTTCTATTAATAATCAAGATTAGGGTAAAAGCAACCGTTTTTATTTAGACCCACTAGATCTTAGTTTAGATTAGAGGTACCGTCATTTGACGGGCATTTGTGGGTGATGATCCTTCCCCAAATGTATCAGACTCCCGAACCTAGATTTAGGTTGGAAGACCGGACTTTAAGTTTAGTGGGTCCAATATCGAGCTTTGGATTTAACTAGGCTTAGGAGGTCATTAGGTGGCTAATCACACCTTAGAAAAAAGATTAGTGGCGACTCCTCTTTTCCAAGTCGTTTCGACAGGGTTCCCCAGACCCGAACGTTTCGACAGTCATATACACCCATGCATGTGAAAAGTCAGGACGAAATCTAGTCTGAAAACATAAACGGATATGTTGTCTATATCTAGTCAGATTAACAAAACACCTATTACAACAATAAGCAAAACTGAAAAATCAGTTACATACCTCAATATACAGGACCACTTTCTTTTTAGTAATATCTGGGGCCATGACTCTGGACTGATTGGAATACTCCTCTTCTTCCACAAAGATGCCTCATTTGGGACACCTCCATCATCAACACGTTCACTTTGAGCTTCCAAGTCACCATCTTCGACATTTCTTTTTTTTTTTTTTTCGAGCTTTCTTTTTCCCCTTGCCATAAGAGAATTCACGTGCATTCAACATCTCCAAGATGTCGGAACCAGCAGTAATTGAAGGTGTTTCCCGTAATTCCACCATGTTGTCAAAAGCACGCTCCTATGATCTAAAGGGATGGTCTGCCTCCAACCACTTCCGATGTCCCCAATAAGAAAACTTCTTACCGTGCTTCAACCAATTGGAACATGTTTCGGCTGCAAAATAGAATAAGCAAAACGACCTTTAGTACTCCATCTGGATAGCATAAGCAGGGAAGTCATTGACAATCCACAATAATGCAGCATGGAGGTTAAAATTGTTGTTTTTGTTCTACATCGTAAGTAAGGACTACTTCCCATAATTGCTTCAACTCTTCAATGAGAGGTTGCAAATACACATCGATGTCATTCCCCGGAGCTTTCTCCCCTGGAATTATCATAGACATGATAAAATGAGATTACTTCATACTTATCCAAGGTGCTTGATTGTAAGGAAGTAAGACGACTGGCCATGTACCATAAGTAGTACTCATTGTCTTAAACGGATTAAGCCCATCACCTGCAAATTTGGATACCTGGAATCAAAATCCTTCTAAGCTAACGAATCTGCTGGATGCCTCAAATTTCCATCATTGGAATAGCCATGGGCATGCCACGTCATAGACTCTGAAGTCTTAGAGGACATGAAAAGCCTCTCTAGCCTTGGTATTAACGGAAAATATCGCAATACCTTTGCAAGCCTCAATTTCACCCGTTTATCCCCATCATCCTCATTCAAGGATTCACCAGAGTTGGGTTTCAACTACTGGGAACTTCCACATACATGGCAAGACTCTTGATCTGTTCTATCACCCCAATAAAACATACAATCTTGGGGACAACTATGAATTGTCTTATACGAAAACCCCAAATCCCCAACTATCTCTTTAACTCATAAAGAAAAGGAGGAATTGCTGCAAAGGGAAATACATCACACAAGAACTCGAGAAACAAAGTCTAAATTTAGCTTTTCCCATCATACCAGATAAGAATTTCAAGTGCAACAGCTTTATTGAAAATGACAACTTTGAAAATTGGGAATCCAGGTAAGTTGGCTCATTCATGCTTTCAAGTAACTTATAAAAGTTTGCAGCCTCTGCAGTAGGTTCTTCATCCCTTATATCTTCAACAAAATCACCTTCATTTGCATCACTTCCATCTTAAGATTCATGGAAAGATTATCAGTCATGCATGTTGAAAGCATCACACAACAATCCCTCCACGTCATCTCATAAGATGTCACCTCTTAAACTTGAACTAGCGATGGAAGCGGGCATACTTGAATTTCCAGTAGGCAAATCCTCACCATGACAATAGAAGTCCTTATAACCTCTTACAAAGGCAAAAACAAATAAATGTTCCCGGATAATTTCTCACTTATGCCATAAACTGTTTTACACTTAGCACATGGGCATACTATTTCGTGACCACAAATTCTTTTCTCAAAAGTAAAATTAAGGAGCTGCTCTAAGCCGGCTTCATAAACAAGACCGCACCTATCCTTTTCCATCCGACTCTTATCCATTGCACTTTTATTTTATCCTAACAAATTACATAGGCAAAGTGTTCAAAAGTAATTAAACGCTATACTAATATCAACGTTTCAACGTAGTTATACTAACATCTAAACATTTCAACATGTAAAGCAAGTACAATCAACATTCATATAGTCTTTAAGTAATAAAAAACACCAAATTTACATCAACAAAAACATAAATCACGTGTTTCTATAAACAACAAAAAAACAGGGAAGCAACAATCTTGAATATGGTAATAATTCTGATCTTGTTTATGATCAGCAACAATTTTTTTTTTCATTAGCTTAATTATGATGCTGTTTTCAGTTCTAACATCTCTAAATTCTCGTAGGAATTTTATTTTTTGAAGTAACATCAAACAAAATCCTGCTACTACCTATGTTTTTAAGCACCCAGTATCAAACAACAGTCTAGTTGAAAAACCACAAAAATTTTGCGTTGAAATTTGAAAGGTCTGAAACTCTATTTTTTAAAATCCAAAATAAAGTAAAGCAAATTAGCACTTATATATGTTGGTACCAGTTGAATGAAGAAAGGAGCTCCAATCGAACCACTATTGAAGTTGAGCTGGCGCTCAAGGAAGCTGCGACGAGGCAGCAGTCCAATCAACGAGGCGGCGTTCCAGTCGATGAGGCGGTAGTCCAGTCGACGAGGCGGCAGCGTTGATTCAGTGAGAGGAGATGTTGATATGGCTGGGCTAAGTGGAAAATCGTCGGAGGCTAGCTTCTTTTCTTTTTTTTTTTCAAACTTAAACACCACAAAATGCGTTTCTAGACTTTTTGTAGAAACCAAATAACGACGTTTTCTAGAACAAAATGCTATCAAGATAAATTAAATATTTCTGATTATTTATTTTTCCAACTGATAGCAGCGTTTCCCAAACTAAAATGCCGCTAACTGTGTTTAATTAATTTCCTCCGTTCATTTATTTATTATTAACGACATTTATTTATAAAAACACCACTAAATATTTTCTTTATTTTTAAAAAATTTCGATTCTAACCAAAAAACATTTTTCCTAGAATTATAAGCGAGGTAAAATTCTCCCATTTCCATTTGGCAGCGTTTGTCAACGAAAATGCCACTAAATTGGGGCAGTTTTCCCAGTAAACGCCGCTAGTATAATGAAATTAGTGAGCAAAATATTTTTCCTTAAAATATTCGTCCGGAAAATTTTTCCCGCATAATTTTTCACATTTACCGGCTTTTGTTGTTGTAAATGCCCCAATATAGTGGCGACTTTAAAAAAAAAATGCCGCGAATCTAGTTTTAGATACAAACGCTGCTAAAAAACTAACCCTATATGAGCGTTTTCTAGTAGTGAATACCATGTCATTTCATTGCAACTCAACTTTACAACACGTATCTAATTCCTAACCAACCCATTCTCAAAAGACAAATTGGATTTTTAACTCAAAATTGCATAACATAACAGCCATGAGAAATTCTACTTACCAAGCTTCTATGATTTCCCAACTTCAAACTTAGCTCTTAGTTTCTCTTTCGCATAAAGAGATACTCTACCAACAGTTTTTGTGAACTCCTAGCAACAAAGGTTCACATTTTTCTTAGAATTCTCTGTCTAATCAAAAAATGAACTGGACCATTAGAAAAAATCTAGCTTATCTGCAAGTGAATCTCTCAAATTTTGACAACAAGTGAAACTATACCAAAATTTATATTGTTTGACGTTTCTAGCTCCATTTGAGTTTCTCCACCACTTCACCCTCATTTTTCAGCTCCTTTCTCCACCAATTAGCTTGGATAATATATAGATGAGAGTATGGGCTGTCTGAATTTCAATTTGCATCTTGATTTCTAATCGTGGAGGATGGACATTTTTTGTTGAAAGAAAGCTCTAATGTGTACAGCTATGGAGAACTTAAAAGAGGAAACTTGAAGATAAGTTAAGAAGAATATATGGCAATGTCATTGGGTTCTATGGAGCATTATAGGCCGGCTAACACAAGCCCTAATTTCTTTTAAAGGCAAGAGCAACAACATGAAGATCTCCCAAAGGCATGGAAGTATGGAAAAATAAGGAAAGTAGAAATAGGGAAAGGCCAATTGAAACATGGGCTGATTTGAAGAGTGCTTTGAGGAAGAGATTTGTGCCAAGTTACTACATCAATTTTCTTTACCAACGGCTTCAAGCTTTGAGGCAAGGATCTAAAAGTGTTGATGAGTACTATTCGGAGATGATGTTGTTGATGTCTAGGGCTGAAGTTGAAAAAGCTCCACAAGCTACTATGGCTAGATTTCTTTCAGTTTTGAATATGGAGACTTAAGATATAGTTGAGATGCAACAATACTATGATTTAGAGGAGATGTTGCAACCTGCTTTGAAGGTCGAGGGTCAAGTTAGAAGGAATAGTTCGGCTAAGAAGAGTTTTACATCATCAAGTAGCTCATGGAAAAATCTTATTAGGAAAGATGAAAGAATTCCACTCAAAGAGAAGGAGAGTGCGAAAAGGAGTTTGTAAGTCCTAAGATTGAAAGTGAGGGTTCTTCAAGTTCATCATCTAAGACTCACATTAAGTGTTTTAAGTGTTAAGGATTTGGTCACTATGTTAGGGATTGCGTTAACAAAAAGGTGATGTATTTCAAGGAGCATGGTGAGCTTTTGAGTGAAAAGGAAGGTGATTTATGCCTAGATTCTAGTGGGGATGGTGATGATGAAAGGGATGATGATGAGGCTGCAATTGATGATGGTGATGAGTTAGCTCCATTTAAAAGTTTGGTAGCTAGGAGAACTTTGAGTGCATATGTGAAAGGGGATGTTCAAAATCAAAGGGAGAATTTGTTTCACACTAGATGTTAGGTGAATGGAAAACCTAGTAGTGTGATTATAGATTGTGGGAGTTGTACAAACATAGCCAGTGTTTAGTTGGTGAAGGAGTTACAACTACCTACTTCTAAGCATACTAAGCCCTATAGCTTAGGTTGGTTTAATGATAGAGAAGAAATTAGGGTTAACAAACAAGTTTTGGTTACTCTTTCTTTGGGCAGGTACAAAGAGGATGTCTTGTGCGATATACTACCAATGCAAGCTTGTCATGTGTTGCTTGGAAGGCCATGGCAATATGACAACAAGGTGCAACATGATGGTGAGACAAACAAGTACTCTTTTATGTGCGGTAAGATTCCTATTACTTTAGTTCCATTATCACCTCAAGAAGCTTTAAAAGATCAATTGAAATTGAGAGATGATTTTCCTAAATTAGAGGTTGAATTTAGGGATAAAGAAAAGAGTAAAACAAAACCTAAATTGCATGATTGTGATAGCGCAAATGGGCTGTTTTGAGTTAAAAGAAAGAGAACTCTAGGAAAGTTGTTAAAGAGTGTATGTTAGCTACTAAGAGTGAGATTAAAAGAGCTTTGCATGAGAATTATTACATGATCTTATTTTTGTTTCGAAATACACACTAATGGGTACTAACAACTTGGCAGGAGATATTCCAAGCAATATTGTTTCTCTTTTGAATGGTTATGCAGATGTGTTTCCTGAGGAAATTCCTAGTGGATTACCACCCATTAGAGGGATTGAGCATCAAATTGATTTCATCCCTGGAGCACAAATTCCAAATAGGCCAACCTATAGGACAAATCTTGATGAGACTAAGGAGTTGGGAAAACAAGTTGGAGAGTTGCTTGAAAAGGGTTATGTGCGAGAAAGCCTTTCTCCATGTGTTGTTATGTGTTGCTTGTTCCTAAAAAGGATGGAACTTGGAGAATGTGTGTTGATTGTCGAGTTATCAACAACATAACAGTTAAGTATCATCATCTTATACTTAGATTAGATGATATGCTAGATGAATTGCATGGTGCTTGTTTATTTTCTACGATTGATCTTAAGAGTGGGTACCATCAAATTCGCATGAAAGAGGGTGATGAGTGGAAAACTGCCTTTAAAACTAAGCTTGGATTGTATGAATGGTTAGTTATGCCTTTTGGATTGACTAATGCACCTAGTACCTTTATGAGGCTAATGAACCATGTTTTAAGAGCTTTTATTGGTAAGTTTGTTGTTGTTTACTTTGATGATATACTTGTGTACAGCCGCACTCTAGAGGATCATGTTGACATTTGAGATGTGTATTGGATGTACTTAGGGTTGAAAAGTTGTATGCTAACCTTAAGAAGTACACCTTTTGCACAAATAGCCTTGTTTTTCTTGGTTTTGTTGTGAGTGTGCAGGGTATAAAAGTAGATGAAGAAAAGATCAAAGTCGTCAAAGATTGTCCAACACCAACCAATATTGGTCAAGATAGATCATTCCATGGTTTGGCTGGATTTTATAGGAGGTTTGTTAAGGACTTTAGCACCTTGGCAGCACCTATAACAAGTGTGATGAAGAAGAATGCACCATTCAAATGGGGTCTAGAACAACAAGAAGCATTTGAGACATTAAAGACTAAGCTTACTAATGCTCTTTTGCTTGTTTTGCCTAATTTTAATTCTACTTTTGAGATTGAATGTGATGCTTCTAGTGTAGGAATTGGAGTTGTTTGATGCAAGGAGGGAAACCCGTAGCTTACTTTATTGAGAAATTGAATGGGGCTGCATTGAACTATTCGACCTATGACAAAGATCTAGTAGTATGCTCTTGTGAGAGCATTGCAAACTTGGCAACACTACTTGTTGCCTAAAGAGTTCGTAATTCATACTGATCATGAGAGTTTGAAGTACTAGAAAGGCCAACAAAAGTTGAATAAAAGGCATGCTAAGTGGATGGAGTTCATAGAATCTTTTCCTTATGTGGTGCGATATAAGAAAGGTAAGGAGAATGTTGTGGCTGATGCATTATCAAGGAGGTATGTGTTACTTTCCACACTTGAATCTAAATTTCTAGGATTTGAGTATAGTAAGGACTTGTATGCTATGGATGTTTACTTTGGTGAGATCTATAAAGCATGTGCTAAATCTGGTATTGGAAAGTATTATATGCATGGTGGATTTTTGTTTAAAGAATCTAGATTATGTATTCCTTCTTGTTCTTTGCGTGATGTGCTTATGAGGGAATCGCATGAAGGGGGTTTAATGGGTCATTTTTGGTGTTAATAGAACATATGAGATATTGCATGAACACTTCTTTCGGCCGAAGATGCGATATGATGTAGGAAAACATGTTTCTAGTTTTATTGTTTGTTTGCAAGCTAAATCTACACTAAGCCTCATGGATTATATACACCTTTGCCTATACCTCATGAACTTTGGACACACATTAGCATGGATTTTGTGTTAGGTTTGCCTCATTCTAGGAGAGCTAAGGATTCTATTTTTTTTGTGGTTGATAGGTTTTCTAAGATGGCACACTTTATTGCTTGTTCTAAAATTGATGATGCCATTAATGTAGCTGACTTGTTCTTTAGGGAGACAATTAGATTACATGGAATGCCTAGAACCATTGTTTCTAATAGAGATACTAAGTTTTTAAGTCATTTTTGGAGAACTTTGTGGAATAAACTAGGTACTAAGTTGATGTTTTCAACAACTTGTCATCCTCAAACTGATGGTCAAACTGAAGTTATTAATAGAACTTTATCTACCTTGCTTAGAGCTTTGATCAAAAAGAACTTAAGAACTTGGGAGGATTGTTTGCCACATGTAGAATTTGCATACAATAGGAGCATACGTACTGGTTGTATGTAAGTGCTACCTTTAATGTTGCTGATTTATCTCCTTTTGATAATGATGCAGATTTGAGGACAAATCTTTTTCAAGGGGGAGGGGATGATGCACCCAAGGTTGATCATGGACTTGAAGATGACAATGGATAGCAAGGAAAGGATGAGCATGTGCTGCAAGGAAGCATGGAGATGCATGGAGATGATGGAGATATCGATAAGCATGTTTCAAGCACCAAGAAGATGCCAATCGATCCTTTGAGCTTACCATTAGGTCCGATGACAAGAGCAAGAGCTAAGAGGTTCAAGGATGCACTCATGGGTCTTGTTCGAACTCATCTTGAAGATATGAAGTCCCTCGAAGTTCAATTGAAGAAGCTTGGAGATGATTTGAGCAAAGCAAAACCACCCAAAGACAAGCTCATTACTTTGCTTGTTTTTGAAACCTAATTGAAGTTTCTGATGGCACCCAGGAGCGGCTGGGGGTACCCGCTAGCGAGTAGCATCAGGTTAGGGCTAAAATAAGACCTTGGGTCGCCCAGGGCTGGGTAGGGTCACCCGCTAGCGGGTACCCTACGGACTTTTTTAATTATTGCGTTTTTTTTTTATTTTATTTTTATGTTGGGCCTTATTTTTCTTTATGGCCAAACCCTAAGAACTATATAAGGGGTTCTATTGATTCTTGTAAACCTAAGTTAAGTTTTTTCAATCAATTGAGTGATTATTCACCTTGAGAATTTAGCTTCGTTATTCTAGTTTGAACAAACTTAGGATTTCTTCAATCTTGTAGAGTCCTAGCAAACAATTAGGTAGTGATTACTTAGTTGTTTGTGACTCTTGTGATCTTAGGTTGTTAATTGCAAGTCTAATTAATCATCTAAGGCCGACGAAAGAAGAAGAGAGCTTGGTTAGGTTTATCGATTTCAACAAGTGTAGAAGTTTGATGATTCAAGTTGATCATTGGCAGGTCTTGATGGTGGATTTGAGTCAATAACAACTAGATTGTTATCAGCCATTAAGGAGATCCACTAGAGAAAGGAGAAATGAAATTCCAGATGATTACTTTGTATTTCTCTAAGAACATGAGGTTAACATTGGCATTGTGGAGGATGATCCAATCAACTTCCACCAAGCCATGCAAAGTTCTAATTATCAAAAGTGGATTGATGCCATGAATGAAGAGATAAAGCCCATGAAAGACAATGGCGTTCGGGATCTTGCTCAATTGCCTGAAGATGTAAAACCCATTGATTGCAAATGGATATTTAAAACCAAAAAGGATTTAAAGCGCAATGTAGAAAGATATAAGGCTCGTCTAGTCGCAAAGGGCTTTACTCAAAAGGAAGGCATCGATTATAAAGAGACTTTCTCTCCGATTTCATCGAAAACTCTTTCAAGACTATAATGCCACTTGTGCCACATTTTAACCTTGAGTTGCATCAGATGGATGTAAAAACTGCGTTTCTCAACGGTGAACTTGATGAAACCAAAACACTTTGTGTCAAAAGACACAAAGCAAATGGTTTGCAAATTAAATAAATCCATCAATGGGCTCAAGCAAGCTTCTCGTCAATGGTATTACAAATTTCATCAAGTCATTGTCTCATTTGGTTTTGAGATGAATGCAATTCATGATTGTATATACAACAAGTTCAATGGGAGCAAGTTTATAGGTTCCTGTTTTATATTTCGATGACATACTGCTTGCCAGCAACAATATAGGCTTATTGCACGAAACTAAGACATTTCTATCAAAGAAATTTGAGATGAAAGATCTTGTTGAGCTCCCAGGGTATACTCGAGTTATCACAAAAGAGCTATATCCAAAAGGTTCTCAAAAGGTTTGGCATGCAGGATTGTAAGCCAAGTGACACCCCTGTTGCTAAAGGAGACAAGTTTAGTCTCAATCAGTGCCCCAAGAATGAGTTTGAAAGGAAAGAGATGCAAAAGATTCCTTATGCATCGGCCGTAAGGAGTCTGATGTATGCTCAAGTATGTACGCGTCCGGATATTGCGTACATTGTTGGAATGCTGGGTTGGTAGTTAAGTAATCGAATATTGGAACACTGGAAAGCAGCCAAAAGGGTCATGCGGTACTTACAAAAAACAAAAGACTACATGCTCACATACAAGAAGTCGGATCAGTTAGAGATCATTGGGTATTCTGATTTGGACTTTGCTGGATGCCAAGATAGTCGGAGATCCACATCAGGCTATATTTACCTGCTAGTTGGAGGAGCTATTTCCTGGAAGAGTGCTTAGCAGACACTTATAGCTTCTTCCACTATGGCAGCTGAATTTATAGCATGTTATGAGGCATCCAATCAAGGAATATGGTTGCGAAATTCTGTCACTGGCTGCAAATTGTGGATGGTATTGAAAGACCATTAAAGTTATTTTGTGACAATAAATCTGCTGTACTATATTCCAACAACAATAGGAGCTCAATGAAGTCAAAACATATTGACCTCAAGTTCCTAGTTGTTAAAGAAAAAGTGCAAGAAGGTCAATTGTCTATTGGGTATATAGGGACAAACTCCATGGTTGCGGATTCGCTTACTAAAGGATTGCCACCCAAGGTCTTTCATGAGCACACTGCTCATATGGGTGTCCAATCACTTGAAGATATGACATTTTAGTGGGAGTTTGTATTTCACTTACTTTTCAGTCTTAGACATGTTTTATGGTTTATTTGTACTTTAGGTTTATTTGGTTGATCTCATTAAGGAATAAGGTTGGACCAGTTGGAAATTGGCATGTTCAGATCACATTACATGTAATTTCCATGCTACACATTCATACTTGATCTATGTCATTTAGTTATATTGACTATGTGATTATTGATGGTTGCGTTATGACATATATATATATATATATATATATATATAACAAAATTACTTTAATCCTATTTTGATATGATTGATGGACCAGATTGGTTAAAGATGTCTTTAGTAATGATAGCAAATTTCTGAGCTCATAAGGTTATATTATAATATACAATTTAAGGAAGTATATATATTACCCAAGTGGGAGATTGTTGGAAAAATCCAAGGTATGAGTTTATATATATACATGTATTGTATATTATATAGCCTATCATAAGGTTGAGCCCAAATTAAAGTGATATACTAAAGTGGAAGTTTTGGCTTTTCTGACATTTAATTAAGTATGAGCCTTTAATGTGTAGAAATCCAAGTCTTAGTTTATTTCATGATGAGTTGAAATAAGAATTAACACATATAAATATCTAGGGTTATGGTCCCCAGCGTAGGCTTTCTGACATCCCATCAACTAAAAAAATTACAGCCGCCATCGAACTAATTTGAAAGTTTTAACCGCAAAGATTCAAGGTTTTGAACAGTCATAGATTCAGATACGCTTCCGCATCAACTTTAATTAATTTGTTTATGATTTAAACATGGTCTTGGGTTATTGGTAATGCTTTTCGCTGAAAGCATTGGTTGTATTTTTTCTACAACAGTATTAAGGAATTTCCGCCAACAAACTAAACAAAATCGAAGCGATTTCGGTAAGAGAATTGAAAACTTGATGGAGAAGAGTAACAAATAAAACGATTAGGGAAATTTGAACGAGTCAACCCAATTATGAAAGTAATGGGGCCTATTCTTGCTAGTCGAATTAAATCTATCATTGTTCCAAAGAATTTACTAAGCCATGGTCCATGGACAAGATGAACTTGCACTCGGAAAGCCATCTCTGGCTTGACTCAAAACATAATTAAGTAGTATATAGAAATATTTTTATGTAACTCTTTTGCTGGAATAAACAGCCTGTGTATTATGTGGACAAATCAAGACTAACTAAAAAAAAGAGCCAAATATTTAAGCACCCAAATATTAATAGTACAAGATAGAAAGTTGATGTTACAACCAAAAAAAAAAGATAGAAAGCTGATGATTATCCTCAAAACAGGGGATATATAGACTACCACTTTCCCATATTATCTTGAGACGAAACATATGAGAGAAGCTCCTCATCACGTTCGAATATGGCCATGTCTTGTTCCAACATGTTCATCCAGGCCTCAATCCCATCCCCTGTTTTGTTTCTCATCAATATGACCAAATTCTTGAAAGGCCTGCTATGGCTGCAAGCCCAACTGGGTTTTCCCCATCCAAAGTCGATTTCATACACCGGAAATCTACACCAGCTAGAGAAGGAAAATGTCACTACTCCAGCGGCGGCAGACAGTTGGCGCCTGCTTTTCTTGGAACTGAAGAACTCGTCTCTGGGATTTTGTAGCTGTTTTGCATAATCGCTGTTGATTTCTTTTATTGCCGTCCTCATCTGGCTTACCAAAGCATGATAGTCATCCACCCCTGCGGGTAATGTTGCAAAACCAGCCTGCCAAATGTTTCCGAAGGAGTTGGGCGGCAATGGCGGCACCATCCTCTCCCTCAAATTCACTGCTACATGTGATACAAAATGCTTTACCTGTAATTGGGGTTTTCGTTTCGTTACTTCCATCACACGCTTCCAGAGAAAAGAGGAAACAGCCTCAATTCGGGTTGGATCCTTAACCTGAGAATCAATGTCCGAGGAAACTTTTTCTCTGAGTGCTTCGATAGTTGATTTGCTGAAGATAAATCTCTTGCTCACAATCTTCTCTTTGATCACTGGTGTTGGTGGCACAGACATTTGTAGAGGAGGAAAGTGAGTTACTGCCTCAAAACTGGGAGCTATGATAATCAGTTCATATCGAGACGTAGCAGCCCAAGCATTGACGAAGGCTACGGTTGATGTTCCATCGGCAACCTTGTGTGCCACACACACGCCAATGGCTACTCCGCCACATGTAAAAACACTGTATTTGATGGCTAAAACAAATTGCCTTTTGGAATCCGATAAGCATAAGCCTTCTTGTTTGGGGTCATATGGAAGAAGTTGATCCAGGACATCTGTATCTGGATTCTCCATCACCTCTGCCATATTGCAAGAGACTCTGGCTTCAAAATACTCTGCTCCACCGTCATTACATTCCAAGGAAAAGTTCTCTGCAAGTGTTCCGGCGAGTGGGAAGAATTGAGTCAGGGCTTTCGCAAGGGACTTTTTAAGCAAAAGGGGTCGTTCTACTACTTCCGCACGATCAGTTTGATCATAGAACAGAACAAGCGGGACATAAGTCGAAGGTGAAATTTGATCTAAAAAGGAAAGTTTCATGTTTCTAATTAGGTGATCGGGTGTTGGTTCTGATGGCTTGATAATCTCATGAGAGAAAATTTCGACATTGATCATCCTGCCCATTTTTCCCTATACAAGTGTAGATTACACGTACCAAATTGACAATATATAAGGATATTATGATTTATTTATACATTGCCAAATGAAAAACATCCCTTTTCATGAAGATGAATATAAAATTTATATTTTTCAATTGGCCATTTCAAAGAATGTCTCCTCTCTCCCGTTAAGGAAGTTAATCTAGGAATTTGGTATCTCTGCCGCCTGCAGGATACCTCTGCATGCGGCTCTGCCCAAACCAAAAGTGTCGAAAGTGTTGTTTTACTCATTAGGCTTTTTATAGTTGTTCACTTCTTTGACAGCATTTCAGATTAAAAATTGTCATTCTAACCGAATAATTAACCAGAAAACACTGAAAGCAACAAAGAGAACAAAAAATGTTGAAAAAACAACTAGATCATTCGTAGCAGAGAAAAAAAGTTGAGATTTGTGTAACCTTATTACCTTGGTCTACTTGCTTGATTGTCATTAATTATAACCGAATAATTTGTCAGCCGATAAATCCAGCCAACAACCAACATTATATACGATTGGACCTGATATTAAATTAAATCAAATAGGATAATTAAACATGCAAAAACAAGAAAGAGTATCAGCCGAACCTAGTACTAGTCGCAAACTTTGTCTCAAGCTTCGAATTTTGTTACCAAAGGATCCAATTGATAGGACATTCCTTCCCCCAATATTCCAGGAAAAACAAGCATCTACCACCGGCCAAATATCCAATTTGGGCCTAAAACTATCCCAAATTGTTCAATTTAAGCTTAAACCTTTAAAAGGTTCCAAATTAAGTCTAAACGTTTTCAAAACTAACCAAATTGGGCCTATATTAGATGGAAATTTATGCGTGCAGTGTACACGCTATAACGCCGTTAAAAATGACACATGGACTACAGATGAGTGACCCACATGTGTATATTAAAAAATTAAAAAAGAAAAGAAAAATGATAGAATAAAAGTAACTAATATTAATTATATTTACTAAAATCCTTCAAAATAATTATCAACGAATTTAAAAATATAAAATTGCAGCCACCGCAGGTGGCAACCCAGTTTCCATCTCCAGGCGCCGCCGTTTCCTTCATCTTGTGCCAACGTTTTCTTTGCCGGATCTCCTCTAAATTATTGAGATAGCTTCTCCTACCTTCTCTTTACCCAAATCTGGCTTTGGATTTATTGGAAAATTTCTCCATAAACCAAAACGAAACCCAAGGTGAAACCCGAATCCTATTTTGAAGAGAACCCATGATTTCAATCAGTTCTAAGATGGAGTTGCTTGTGATTATTTTAAATCTCTTTCATTGGCATGTGTTTATTTTGAGTTTTTGCCCTTGAAGTTTCATGGGATTTTTGATATGGTGGCTTATAAAGACCGCTTCAAGAAAAAAAATCCAAGCATCTATTCGGTGGGTAGACGAGAAGCTGCACAATGGGTGAAAAGGGCAAGAAGCTTGCATAGTTTTTAAATGGAGATCATGTGTTCGTGGAAAGGTGGCAACAGATGTTTGAGTATGTGTCTGTGAGTGGTGTTGAGCTTGGTTCAGTCTCTAAATAACATTAGTTTTAGAATTAAGACTATACAAATCATTATGAGATGATTACTCTCTAAAAGTTTTCTGGGTTCTTAAAAAAATCTAGTTCTACCTGTTTTTTATTTTTTTCCCAAACTGGAAAATTGTTCTACCTGTTCAAGTGTTCATCATTTTTCTTAATATTAATTTTCTCTTTTATTAAAAAAATTTTTTAATACAAAAATGAATAATTTTTCATCATAACGAAAGTCAACAGCGCGTGTATTACACGTTTGAATTTCCAACCATCCAATATAGGCCCAATTTGGTTGGTTTTGAAAACGTTTAGACTCAATTTGGAGTCTTTTAAAGGTTTAAACTTAAATTGATCAATTTGGGATAGTTTTAGGCCCAAATTGGATATTTAGCCTCTACCACGTAATAACATTTCAATATAACATATACTAATTACATATATCTATATCTATACAATATATAAAAGTACGAATAAGGGGAAACTTTATGTTTTCCCGATTGTACCCTTTTTTTTTTTCTAAACTATATATAAAAGTATGAATATGGGAAACTTTATGTTTTCCGATTGTACCCTTTTTTTCAAATATATTTCTAAATTGCCATTATTAAATAATTTATTTTAATTATTCCATTATTAAAATAATGAAAATTTAGATTATCCTCATTAATTAGGATCCAACATGGCCAATAGGAATGCTCCACATCATTTTTAGCATCTGAATTTTCGTCCAAAACATTCTCTAAGTCGGCTTAGGAGAAGATCAATTTTGTCTAGAAATTTCAAGGGCAAAATCGTCCACCAGAATTAGGTCTCGAGGTAAAACATAAAAGTTGTAGATTTTGGAATCCTCTTTCCAACAGTAACTCATTTGCATTTTTCTGAGCTTTGAATCAAAAGTTATGAATTTTCTTCCATAACTGCTCTTGTGAAGTTCTCCTTTAAATAGGATTTATCAATATGCTACATCAGGACTGAATCATTACTACATCATAATTACTGATTGGACTTGGACTCATTCTTTGGGCAAATTTAGACTAAATCAGATTTAGACTTCAAGACATTTGGCTTGGTAATTTGGGTTTCATAGGCTCAAACGGACCTAATGGACATACTTGGCCGAAATAAGACAAAATCAATAGTTTCTCCAAATCTATATTATATATAAAAGTATGAATAATGGGAAATTTTATGTTTTCCGATAGTACCCTTTATTTCTAAATTTACATTACTTAAAATTAGACTTTTTTTGTTTTATATTATTATATTATTAATATTGCCCAACCCAATTTCTATTTATATATATTATTATTTACTTATGATTTAATTTTAATTTTAAATCTTACTCAAACTATTATATATATATATATATATTTCTAACCTCTTATCCAAATTATTAATGATGGTATATGTAGCAAAAAAAAAAAAAGATGATGATAAATATATGATTGTTGAATTTGTAATTTCGGTATCATTTTTCTTAAACGTATGTCCATAAGGTACAATGGTCATGAAAAGAGTTTGAATTTTTCTTTTTCCATTTTAAAATTTCTATTATTTTTGCAATTGTAAAAAAAACTACCATCTAGGTATGGTATTGGTAACTTTTTGTCGTGCTTTGAGAATTTCATTTTCCTTTATCACTCTTTTTAACTTATTTTCTTCATTACTATGTTTGATGATTGCTTAGAACGATTTTTCAAAGGGAGTTGAATTTTTAAACGTATAATCATACTATAAGAACTAAACCGGATTAGATTGCCAAAAAAAAGCCAAAAAAAGAGTAACTTATTTTCATCATTTTTTATCAATGCTATGTTTGATGATTTCTTAAAACGATGTTTTAAAGGAGTTGAATATTTAAACGTATGTACGAATTTTGATGATTCTTTGCTTTTGTTCTTATTAAAAAAAAAATTCTATATTTGAAATTGTGAAAGAAATTTAGGTCTTGGGGTGAAGGTGTTTGGATTATCATGTTGTATTCTTACGTGATCCTTTAATTTAGTGTTTCCTTTGATATTTGCGTAATGCTTTTTTCAACATTGTTATATTGGAAACATAAAATAAATTAATTATATTCTATGATTTGATAATGTATACCGTTGCAAGATTGTGAATTTCATATTTTTTCCCACAACTAGAAGAGATGATTATATTACAATGGGATCGGAGGTTAAATGCACTAAGGACAAGGGTTAAATGTGAGTTGTTGAAACTTCTTACAGAGAGAGGCTCATCAATCAAATAGAGAAGTTCGTGTGATCTATAATAGAGTGGACCATGAGATAAGGGCCCCGAGTTTTTTGTCTGAAGGGGATCCTCTTTGATATTGGAGTTAGTAGGATATTAAGAAGTTAAGAGATACTGAAGTTAGTGGGGTCTTAAGGTGTTTAGAGAACTTAAGATCTAAAGAGTGGAGATAATGAACTTTTACCTTATGTGTGGAGTAGTTCTCTCTCTCTCTCTCTCTCTCTATATATATATATATATATTGTGGCTTTGGGACGTTCTATATGGGCTCAACATTGCCCCCTAGGTATGAGGGCGGTTCTAAAATGATTGCACAAACGGCTATGAAACTGAGCGTCAGGTGGGCAAGTTGGGACAATCTGATCGCTAAACAGGTTTATCAGTTGCATAACTAGATAGTGTCGAACGTAAGGGTATTCGATCTTGATGTATATTTCATGTGGAGAGTGTTAAGTCATAGAAATGCTCGATTTGATGATGCGCCCCTTAGTCGAACTGTATGGTGCTCTGTGAGATGAATGAGAGATATGCCAAGAATGCCAAAAGGGGGAGTGCTCAATTTTTTAGGATTGAGTAGGAGAGTGCGCTCTAGGAATGATGGTGGATAGGAGAACTCGAGTTGATAATGTACTCTGTGGAGGAATATCGAACAAAAGATGATAATGTACTCCATAGAAGGTTGGTGAACATGATAGCACTCAAACTGATAATGTATCATTTGGAGTAATGTTGAATGAATGGAGCTCATATTGATAATATGGTATATGGAGGAATGTTGAATGGAGGAACTTAGTGTGATAACGTGCTTTATATACTACCGAGTGGAGGAGCTCAATTTCAAATATTTATATGTATATACTATCAAAAGAGGAGTTCAATATGAATTATATATGTTTGTACAAGTGAACAGACAAGCTCGATCTGCGAATAGAAGAGTCTAATATGAATGATTTGTATAGTAATAAATAGAGGAGCTCAGCCCGATAATGATATAAAATTTTATAGAGAGATTGTCGAAATTTCATACTATAGTAAAAATTATAGGGAGATTAACAAAATCTCACATGGAGGTTATCACAAATCATAGGAAGGTTTCAAAATTTCATAGGAAGGTTTATTAAAATTTCATAGTTAGGTTATCAAAGTTTCATATGGAGTTTATCACAATTTCATAGGTAAATTATCAAAATTTCATGGCGTGATTATCAAAATTTAATAGGGCAGTTATCAAAATTTCATAAAAATATTCAATCGAAACATGTTGGGCCACGTACAACGCACGTGAAAGCTAAAACTAGCTAATTATGACATAAAATTTTTAATATCCAACTAAATTTTAATATAAGTTGATAAGCATATGTATATTGTCTCATGTCTGCATATGCCCTCTATTCCCTCTTCTTATTGAGATTTTTTGGCCCTTGCTGTCTTCAAGACGCCTGTGCCTCATTTTGAATGTTGTTTCTTGGATTTCTTTTCTGATTGTTGGGGCTCTGCCTGCTTATATGTTTCAGTACTCGGTTGAGCTCATCCATGCTCGGTTGTCTCAGCTCAGGCCTTATCTTAGGCCTATGTGATAGCAAGAGTTGGTCAGGCCTTCTCTTTGACAGTATATGGAATGCACAACCTACAACAACAAATCAAGCTCAATAGCAGGCAAGTCTCTTTTCTCCTATGACCTATTTTCATTATGCAGCATATTATAGCCAGCACCAAATACATAAAACAACCAGCCCTCTTTAAAAAAAAAAAAATGACATCTGAGACTCCTCAAACCACACCTAATTAAGCCACTCAACTAACAAAATTAACACACAATTAGAGCACATGCATTAAGACATCAAACTAAACACAAAATTTAAAAAATGCAGAAGCATTCAAACATTTCGGCGTAGTAAAATCAGAAAATACGACAAACTACTCAAGCCTCTACTCACCCCTCAGGAAGCAAGCAAAATAGTTTTTTCATTCTGTACAAGTATTAAACCACACCACCTGCCTATTAAAAACACACCACCTACCTATTAAAAACACACACCAACTCACAACCCTCACAGATGCAACACTGACACACATACAAATATATCAACAGAACCCATTAACTATAGTCTATAGCTCATAAAATTTAGATATCACTCTATGAAACACATTAAAGACCATTGAAATCTCAAGCAATGAATTACAAAAAGGCTGTACCATCAATAATTGTAAACTATAGAGAAAAAGGAGTCATGAACTTAGATAAACATTGTCTACAATTGCAGCCATGTATGCTCAATTAAAAACAAAAGTGACCTTCCCTCACTCCTCAAGCTCAAATCTTACAGACAACAACTAGCTCAATAGATAAATGTTCAAGCTTATGTAGACAAGGGAAAGCATGACCAAAAAGCAGTGAATGAAACTATTAGAATGTCAAGAGAAATCAATCATTTGCAAAGCCTTGAACTAATGACAAAAAGAATACCCAGCATAACATATTATCACCGATTACACCATCAGATGTTGATTTGAAGGACAAGATTACCTTTTTTCCGACGCAAAACATGTTCTTTAAAAATCCTTTTCCGAATTTTCTACAGTAACCATTCATATCCTTTCCCACAGCCTGACTCTTATTTTTTCCCTTTAACTAAACATAGCACTCTCAAGTTCCTCATACAATTAATATAACTTCCAAAGGATTGCAACTGAAATCTATAAATATACACCCAATATCAGCTCATTACCTGCTCCGATGTTGCATGAGCACCATAATGTACCTCTTTACGTGATAGCGCCTTCAATGTAGCCACCTTTTGCAAGTACGCCGGAATCTACAACCCAGATCAATAAATACTGATAGAAACAAGGATCGAAGGAGGACAATCAACCGCGATTGAAGACAGTCTTAGTCTCCTCGCCGCTAGATCTATGCCTCCCGTCGGATTTTTGGGTGGCGTCTAGGTTTTATGCAACCCAAATAGCCTCAAGACAGATCTGGTTGGCAAAGAAACGAGCTCACTCTGCATGCAAGCTACCTAATTTGCTTCCAACTCTGTTGGTATGAGTCTGCTATGAAAATAATTTACTTGGACAAATTTGCTAAAGCTCAACTAGACTCCATTATTGATATTTACTCCAATTTTCACTGCCTTAATGCATATGATATGCGCAAAAAAAAATGACCCATTTTGGAGAAATTATTAGGTGGGACGGACCCACCACGTCATCTATGAGACCAACCAATGATATTAAGACAACTCATCAATTTTCTAAAACCCTATCCCAATAATATCTCTAATTTGGGGACTTACCCTTTATAGAGGATTTATTTTAAAAGGGGGTTAAACCTTGGGCTAAAATCGTGCCTAAATTTAAGGAGGTCATTTGACATGGCAAGATTCAATTGGTTGGTCCCATGAATGACGTGGTGGGTCCGTCTCACCTAATAATTTCTCCCCATTTTGGGTTTTGACGAGTGTTTCAGCACTAATTTCCGCCATAAAACGACCACTAAATATAATTTCAAAAATTACCAATCCCAGTAAAAAAGTTGGAATCAGGCTACAAGAGAAAAATTAGCATAAAACAGCCCACGAATCGAATAAAACAACACTCCAATGCACCGCCATCTAGAGAATGACTTAGTGCCCAACACATGACGCGCGGCGCAAGCGCGCGGAGGATAATAATAATAATAATTATAATATATACAATTTCTTTTATTTGTATTCGACTTGGGGTGTACAAAGGATTTGGCTTCTCTCCAGTCTAACAAATGGACTGGAGAGGCCAGTCTACCTTAGGATTTTGCCATATGTTTTTTTTTTATCCAATGGTTGGAATTAGCTTGAGCAGCAAAATAGCAAAACATGCTAGCCCACCCTATTACTCTCCTATATCTCGCTTTCTCTTGTTTACAGTTTCCATAGCTATCCACCAGTAGTAAGAAGATCATCACAAACCATCTACGTTGAGTAATGTATTAAATCGTACAAATTCAGTTCCGAGTTAAGAACAACCATATGTAAAATCTTTAATTTTTATTCTAATTTTTTTAAAACAATCATGTCCAAGAATTAAAATCATCTTCTTTTATTTGTCTATTCTTCGCCACAAAAGCCTTCCATCTTAGTTTTTTTATTCTGATTTTCAGAAAATAAGAATTTTATTTTTACCTTAAACAATAAAATTGAAAGAATTAAGCAGACCATTCATTGATTTTCAGGACCTCCATCAGTTCTACCATGCTTTCAAATATGCCCACGTTTTGAGAGAGGAATAAGTATAATGATCGAGCCAAAAACAACCATATTTTTATGGCTATTTTACTATGTTTTTGGGTCTATTTATACTCTAAATTATTTGATTTTGATGATATTTGTGTTTTGAGTCTTTATGAGATGCGAAATTGGGAATTTGTTAATTTCACTACTTTTGGAGCTATTTTGATGACTTTTTACACAGATAAGAGCAAAGTAATTTTGAGTATAGATTTAGAGATTCGAAGTTCGTGTTTGAAGATTTCTTGAAGATAATTTGAAGACTTGAAGATCATTGAAGAATTATTTCAAGGAGCAAGAATTGAAGATTGGAGCCTTAATTGCGAAGGATTGAAGATAAGCCCTGAAGAAGCCCTGAAGCTTTGAAATTTTAATTATTTTAATAAACCCACAATTGGAGTTAAAATCCCAATGTGTGCTACACAAGCCCAAGAGAATATCCAAATCCCGCATAATCCCGATACTAGTCCTACTTGGATTAGGATTTAGCACGGTCATGGTAAAAAGGCCATAACTTTCTACTCAGATGTCCGTTTTAGGCCCATGAGTAGCCGTTGGAAAGCTAAGTCCGAGATGTACAACTTTCCTTTGAACTCCAAAGCCCAGTTTGCCGGTTTCGAGCCCAAAATTGATGTCGAAGTTACTGTGCGATTTCTGGAAATTTCAGGATTCTACGTTCACTTGGATTTTGACCCTAGGAATACTTTTAAGCCAACTTGGAGACCAAGTCAGCCCCTAGTACGTCCTAGAGTCCTATCCTAAGTCTAATAGGAGTCTTTATGTTATTTTTCCCCTATAAATAGCTACCTTAGGTCTAGGTTTTTATGTATTCTCTCTTTAGAAAAATATATTGAAGAATTGCTTGAAGATTTTGATGAGAAACTCTTGAAGCCACCCCCCCCCGTCTTCTTCTTCATCCTTAGGTAAGTTTTCTTCTTCTTATTTGTGGATGCTCACTCAATTCATGAGTGAGTAATCCTTTTCTTTTCTCCAATGTAGAATTTAATTGATCTTTTGACTTATATCATGGTGAGATTTTGTGCTTATATTTGAAAATAGTTTAGGGTATTTCTTAGATCTCTGTTTTAATTCTATGTTGCTTGTTTTGATGGGTTGGAGTCGACACTACCTTGATAAATTTGGTTAACATTAGCTAAATTAAGTCTAGAACTAATACTTCAGATTTAATTGTTTGTAGCAATTGGAGGAGAACTAATACTTCCTTCCAAGAGAGATAAGAATCAATGGGTGAGTAATTGCTTGTTGTGCTTGTTGATAAATTACTAGTTCTTAATGCTTTGTTCTTAACAAATATCTAAGCCCTAATAAGGTAATTGATTGTTATGAATGAAAGGGGTAAATTAAGCTGGAAAAGAGACCTTTTATCTAATTTTGGTAATTTCGGATTTAATTCCAAACAAGCTATCCAATGTTTTCATAATTTTTAGTTATCAATGATCCATGAATAATTGTCAAGAGGGATATTAATTCTATGTTGGAGGGTTTTCCTTAATTCTTTTCTCAGTTTATTCACTGCTTTCTAATTAATCGTTTTCTTTATTTTTCTTGATTGCCTTCTTAGTTAATTTACTTGTTTGCTAAACTTAATTCAATTCTACTTCCAAAATTCTCTTTATTTATTTTGTTTTTAATAAGAAAAAGAATAATAACCTATCTCTCTGTGAGATCGACCCCTACTTGCCCTAGCTATTTTTAGTTAGTAATTGTTGGGATTATTTTTATGATTACTGACGACCGATCATAAATTTTGGCGCCGCTGCCGGGGAGATTGTGTATTATTTTCTTTTTCTTTTCTTTTTCTATTAGATTTGCACTTGATCATCTTTATTTTCCAGAAAAGACCCTATGACACAATCTCAAACGTTACGAGAGCTGAATTTCAACAGTGAGATGTCGCCACTTTGCATTGATTATCCTAGTTTGGATATGACTTGCAAATTGCCATCAGTAGTAATTCGCATGATGCCTACTTTTCAAGGAGAATCTCATGAGAACCCTCATGAACATCTATATAATTTCCTTATCAAGTGTGCTGCTATCATTGGGATACCTGAAGAGGAAGCAAGGCTTCGAACTTTTCCTTTAACATTAGAAGGAAAAGCGAAAAGCTGGTTCATAAGTCTGCCATCAAAATCCATAAACTCTTGGAAAAAAATGGAGGCAGTATTTTTGAACAAGTATTTCCCTGAAACAAAGCGTGCAGATGTCAGAAAGAAAATCACTACTTGTCAACAATTACATGGCGAGAAGTGGCACCAATACTGGGAAAGATACAACGAGATCTGCGCGAGTTGTCCATATCACAACCTGAGTGAAGCACTCTTGATTCAGAACTTTTATGATGGACTTATTCATGAAGATCGTACTTATGTCGATGCTGCTAGTGGAGGAAGCTTTACACTCAAGACATCGGAGGAAGCAAGGAAGCTGCTCAACACCATGACAGAAAACATCCATCAATTCAGTACAACAAATTCATCCGCAAAGGAGCCTGACCCAGAATTTCTTCAAGGGATCAATGATCGTTTTGATAAAGTCAATTCGGCCATTACTTCTTTGACTAATTTAGTTCAACAACTAGTTTTGAATCAAGTAGTGAAACAACCTCAAATCCAACAAACACACTTGTATTCAAATCTAGGTTGCACTAATACACAAGGATTGGGAGTCAATGCCATTGAAGAAACCTAACATTGGCATGTACAAGAGATAGAATTGCCTGAAGTTCCATCCCCATCAGTTGCACCTGTTAATCCCGTAGCGGCATTTGATGAACCAGTGCCAAGAGATGAGGAGATTCCAACTGAAAGCAAGAGGGAGCAACCTACTTCATCACCAACAGCTTCTCGACCTCAATCGAAATCTGATGGATGAAAGAGATGGAGGCCATTCATGATCCACCACCGTTTCCTCAAAGGTTTCCAAGTCAACTAAATTCACTTCGGCAATTAGAGGTAAATATTCCTTTGTTTGATGAAATTGCAAAAGTGCCCAGGTACGCTTCTTTTCTCAAAGAATTATGCACCACTAAGAGTAAGTTTTCTGAAAAATTTGCTTGCATGAATGAGAATATATTTGCTGCATATTAGAGAAAATTGCATCATAAATGCAAAGATCTAGGATCTTTTTCTATTCCTTATAAAATATGAAAGAATAAGATAGAAAAAGCCATGTGTTAATTTGGTTCTCCAATTAATATTATGCCTTTTTCTATTTATTCAGAATTGAAAATAGAACCTATGACTAAAACTGATCTTACTGTGCAATTGGCTGATAGAACTAACATTAAGCTTGAGTGATTAGTTGAGAATGTTTTAGTGCAGATAGGAGATTTTGTTTTTCCTGCAGATTTCTATGTCCTGAAGATGAGTGAAGATGACCTTTATCTCCCTCACATGTCGTTGCTGCTAGGAAAGCCCTTTCTATCCACAGCCAGAACAAAACTTGACATGCAAGATGGAAAACTCAGCATGGAATTTGATGGTGAAATTATTGAATTCAATATAAATGAAGCCATGAAATCTCCTGCTGAAATCCATTCCATCTGTGCTATTGATGCTATTGATGTTTGTTCTGAACAAGTTCAATCGCTTCACCATGAAGATGAACTTGAATTAGTCCTTACAAAGAGCCTGGATGAAGAAGAAATCAAGGAAACAGAAGTCCTGACGCCTGAAGATGTAGTAGAAACCAGCAGAGACTTGGAGACACTACTTGTTGTTGAAGAAAAAGCATCAATTTCCTATGTTCAATTGGAACCAATGCCCAAACCTTTGCCATCCATCATTCAACCACCTGAAGTCAAGCTGAAACCACTTCCTGAAGGCCTGAAGCATGTTTTCCTTGGAGAAAAATAGACCCTACCTGTTGTTATTTCAAGTAAATTGAATAATTTACAAGAAGAACAACTAATCCGAGTGTTGAAGGAGTACAAGGAAGCCATTGGATGGACTGTAGCTGATATCAAAGGGATAAGTCCTACTGTATGCATGCATAGGATTCAACTAGAAGATGATGCAGTAGCAGTTCGACAACCACAAAGAAGACTAAATCCAAACCTTGCAGAAGTTGTCAAAGAAGAAGTTCTCAAATTACTTAAACCTGGTCTCATTTATGCCATATCAGATAGTAAATGGGTCAGCCCTGTCCAAGTAGTTCCAAAGAAGTCTGGATTCACCGTCGTAGTAAACAAGGATGGAGAGCTCGTTCCTCAAAGGCTGCAGAATGGATGGAGAGTATGTATCGACTACAGAAAGCTGAATGCCACCACAAAGAAAGACCACTTTCCATTGCCATTCATTGACTAGATGTTGGAGAGATTAGCTTGCAAATCCTACTACTATTTTCTGACTGGATATTCAGGATACTTCCAGATTCCAATTGCGTCTGAAGATCAAGAGAAGACAACCTTTACATGCCCTTTTGGTACGTATGCTTACACAAGAATGCCTTTTGGTTTATGTAATGCACCTGCAACTTTTCAAAGGTGTATGATGAGCATCTTTCAAGATTATGCGGGAGACAAGATGGAAGTATTCATGCGTGACTTCACAGTCTATGGAGATAGCTTCAATCAATGCATTCATAATCTAGAACTCATCTTGAAAAGGTGTGTTGAAACCAAATTGGTACTGAATGCCGAAAAATGCCACTTCATGGTAGAACAAGGCATTGTTCTAGGCCATGTCGTATCCAAAGAAGGGATGCAAGTCGACAAAGCCAAGGTCGATGTTGTCCAGAACCTGCCTTATCCAACATGTGTCAAGGATATCCGCTCGTTCTTAGGCCATGCTGGATTCTACAGAAGATTTATCAAGGATTTCTCGAAGATTTCGGCACCAATGTGTAGATTTCTTCAGAAAGATGTAGAGTTCGAGTTTGGAGATGATTGCAAAGAAGCATTTGACAAATTGAAGACTGCCCTCACCACCACTCCAATTGTGAAGGCGCCTGATTGGAAACTACCGTTCGAGATCATGTGTGATGCAAGTGATGTCGCTATTGGAGCTGCTCTAGGTCAGAGAGTAGACAAGGTACCACATGTTATCCATTATGCTTAAGAACTCTAGATGTTGCTCAAAAGAACTATTACCACCACAGAAAAAGAGATGCTTGTTGTTGTCTATGCGTTGGAGAAGTTTCGTCCATACATCCTGGGATCTAAGGTGATAATCTGCTCTGATCATGCTGCATTGAGATATCTCATGTCAAAGAAAGAAGCAAAAGCTAGGCTTATGCGATGCCTTTTGTTATTTCAAGAATTTGATATCGAAATAAAGGATAAGAAGGGAGCAGAAAACGTCGTTGTTGATCATCTAAGCAGAATTGAAGGCAAGGAAGAAGAGACTGCAATCAATGAAGCACTAACCTTTAAAGACCTATTTGCTGTTTCTCAACTTCCCTGGTATGCTGATATTGTCAATTACTTGGTTGTTCGTCTCCTTCCCCTAGATCTTAGTAAATGAGCCAAGTTGAAGATCATAACTTATGCTAAGTATTATCTTTGGGATGATCCATAATTATATAGATATGGTTCTGACCAAGTTATAAGAAGATGAATCCCTAATAATGAGGTTCAATCCGTTTTGAAGTTTTGCCACAGCTATGAATGTGGAGGCCACTTTGGACACAAGAAGACAACAAGGAAGACTTTGGATTGCGGATTCTATTGGCCTAAAATCTTTAAAGATTCCTATGAATTTTGCAAGACTTGTCCACGCTGTCAGATGGTTGGAAACATGTCGAAGAGGAACCAAATGATTCAATCACCTATATTCGTTGCTGAAGTTTTCGATGTATGGGGGATTGATTTCATGGGACCCTTTCCTCCATCAGAGAAGAAAAACTACATTCTTCTAGCTGTGGACTATGTTTCTAAATGGGTTGGAGCTATTGCTACGGAAAAGGACGATGCCAGAACAGTAGTCAAATTTTTGAAGAATAATATTCTTCATCGATTTGGGATACAAAGACTCCTTATCAGTGATCATGGAACTCACTTCTGCAACAAGATTGTGCAAGCATTAGTCGAAAAATATGGAGTCAGCCATAAGGTGTCTACCTCATATCATCCTCAAACCAGTGGTCAAGCTGAAGTATCTAATCGTCAAGTGAAGTTGATTTTGGAAAAGACAGTTAATGTTCAAAGAAAAGATTGGAGTATGCGACTAGGAGATGCTTTATGGGCCTATCGTACAGTTTACAAAACTCCACTTGGTATGTCCCCATACCGAATTTTGTTTGGTAAGTCGTGTCACCTTCCTGTGGAGATAGAACATAAAGCATGGTGGGCAGTAAAGCAATACAATCTCGACTTTGACAACGCTGGAATTCAAAGGATGCTGCAATTACAAGAACTTGAAGAAATAATGAATGAAGCATATGAGAATTCAAGGATCTATAAGGAGAAGACCAAGGCGTTACATGACAAAGGAATTTTGCGAAGATCGTTTCATGAAGGTCAAAAGGTTTTGTTGTACAACAACAGAGTGAAGCTTTTTCCTGGAAAATTACGAACAAGATGGCGAGGACCTTGTGAAGTAGTCAAAGTCTATCCTAATGGAGCTGTCGATATTCAGACTCCAGAAACCAAGGTGCAAAACAAAGTCAATGGACAAAGACTCAAGCCTTTCTTCGAGCTAATACCAACACTTTCCATTGAAGAAATTAAATTGGAAGATCCAATTTATCTTCTAACTTGAGATTGAAGAAAGGAAAGTCGAGCTAATGACTTTAAACAAGCGCTTGTTGGGAGGCAACCCAATTTTAATTTTAATTTTCAATTTTTATTTTTAGGTTTTATGAATTTTCTCCATAAAATTAAAGAAAATTCATCCAAGGAGTAGGAAGGAGAGAAGCACCGAGACAAGATCAGCCACATGACCGGTTATTACTCAGTCATTACTGAGCCAGCTATCATGTATGGTCGGTAATGTCTAGGGACTACCGCACCAGCAAGCATGCATGGTCGGCTATGACCCGGTAGGAACCAGGCCACGTCCCGCGCCAGCGCAAGACCGCTGCCCGGCCACTGCTGTGCTAAGGCCAGGCCAGTACCTGGCTGACATGAGGCAGGCCACAGCTCAGGCAAAACCGAGCCATGCTGCGCACCAAGCCAAGCATGACCATGACATAGCCCGGCCAGCACCAGCCGAGACAGCCTAAGCCAATGCCGCGTACCAGCCCGGATAGCACCAAGCCACAGCCCGCGCAGGTCATGCTACCACCGGCCCCGACCGAGCTCCAGTCCGCTCCATGTGCAGTGCAACCCGCGCCACTCCAGGCCATTGCTCGGCCTCGACCCGCACCGCACAAGGCCATGTCCCAGTCAACTTAGGAGTTTCCGCACCAAGTCTGAGCCATGCAAGGAAAGTGCCGCACCATTCCATTCTAAGTTACATTAGGATTTTAATTTCCTAATTTGACTAGGAACTTGAGTTCCTAATTGCTTTCCAATAGTAATCCTTTTTCAAAAAGGTAATGTGTTCCTAAACAAGGTATGTCTCTTACTTTTTACTCTAACTAAAACCTCTTAGAATTAGGATTTGATCACTATATAGAGGCACTTCTTCTCCCCTCTTTTCAAGTTATCCAGGTATGCTTCTTGAACTTTATCTCTTTATCCAGGTGTGCTTTCATGTAAGAGGAGAAGAGGTATTTCTGTTAAAAAAAAAAAACGTTTCCATTGTTGTCACTCTTCTCTTTAACAAAAGGAGTTAGTAACCCTTGCGAAGAGGATAAGAGGCATGGAGCAGCAGAAATATTGTCCCTCTATAGTGCTATTAGCCTCAAAATAAAAATAAAGGGCGTTAGTAACCCCTAAATATGAACACTTCAGAGGTTAGTAACCTCATTTTTCTAAAACCAATTACCCTTAAAAACTATTATAACTCACATGAACCCTTGAGTTATTTATGATATTGTAATCTTTTGAGTAACGGAGAGAAAGATGAATATGCAAGCCTATAGGAAGAAGTAGTTATAAGATGTGAAGAATGGTAAGTGATTAGAGCTACTTTGATTATGGCTACTTAAGAATGATGATGCTTGTTATTTCTTGATCTTTGGATTAAGTATTGTTATGGTTCTTTGTTATTTTGATTTCATGATTAAATTGATTCTTTGATATATGTGTGAATTCAAATTGATTTTTTGAAAAATTGTTTTTGATTAACTTACATTGATTTTGCTAAGGGACTAGCAAAGTTCAAGTGTGGGGGAAATTATGATCGAGTCAAAAACAACCCTATTTTTATGGCTATTTTACTATGTTTTGGGGTCTATTTATACTCAAATTTATCTTATTTTGATGATATTTGTGCTTTGAGTCTTTATGAGATGTGAAATTGGAAATTTGTTAATTTCACTACTTTTGGAGCTATTTTGATGACTTTTTACACAGATAAAAGCAAAGTAATTTTGAGTATAGATTTGGAGATTCGAAGTTCGTGTTTGAAGATTTCTTGAAGATAATTTGAAGACTTGAAGATCATTGAAGAATTATTTCAAGGAGCAAGAATTGAAGATTGGAGCCTTAATTGCGAAGGATTGAAGATAAGTCCTGAAGAAGCTCGGAAGCTTTGGAATTTTGGATATTTTATATGGGATAATACTCAACTCATATAAGCCCACAATTGGAGTTAAAATCCCAATTTGCGCCACACAAACCCAAGAGAATATCCAAATGCCACATAATCCCAATACTAGTCCTATTTGGATTAGCATTCAGCACAGTTTCGGTAAAAAGGCCTTAACTTTCTGCTCAGATATCCGTTTTAGGCCTATGAGTAGCCGTTGGAAAGCTTACTCCGAGATCTACAACTTTCCTTTGAAGTCTAAAGCCCAGTTCTGCCGTTTTCGAGCCCAAAATTGATGTTGAAGTTGCTGTGCGATTTCTGGAAATTTCAGGATTCTAATTTCACTGGATTTTGACCCTAAGAAGACTTTTAAGCCAACTTGGAGACCAAGTCAGCCCCTAGAACGTCCTAGAGTCCTATCCTAAGTCTAATAGGAGTCTTTATGTTATTTTCCCCCTATAAATAGCCACCTTAGGTCTAGGTTTTTATGTATTCTCTCTTTAGAAAAATATATTGAAGAATTGCTTGAAGATTTGGAGGAGAAACTCTTGGAGCCGCCACCCCCCTCTTCTTCTTCATCCTTAGATAAGTTTTCTTCTTCTTATTTGTGGATGCTCACTCAATTCATGAGTGAGTAATCCTTTTCTTTTCTCCAATGTAGAATTTAATTGATCTCTTGACTTATATCATGATGAGATTTTGTGCTTATATATGAAAATAGTTTAGGGTATTTCTTAGATCTCTGTTTTAGTTCTATGTTGCTTGTTTTGATGGGTTAGAGTCGACACTACCTTGATAAATTAGGTTAACATTAGCTAAATTAAGTCTAGAACTAATACTTCAGATTTAATTGTTTGTAGCAATTGGAGGAGAACTAATACTTCCTTCCAAGAGAGATAAGAATCAATGGGTGAGTAATTGCTTGTTGTGCTTGTTGATAAATTACTAGTTCTTAATGCTTTGTTCTTAACAAATCTCTAAGCCCTAATAAGGTAATTGATTGTTATGAATGAAAGGGGTAAATTAAGCTGGAAAAGAGACCTTTTATCTAATTTTGGTAATTTCGGATTTAGTTCCAAACAAGCTATCCAATGTTTTCATAATTTTTAGTTATCAATGATCCATGATTAATTGTCAAGAGGGATATTAATTCTATGTTTGAGGGTTTTCTTTAATTGTTTTCTCAGTTTATTCACTGCTTTCTAATTAATCGTTTTCTTTATTTTTCTTGATTGCTTTCTTAGTTAATATTACTTGTTTGCTAAACTTAATTCAATTCTACTTCCAAAATGCTCTTTATTTATTTTGTTTTTAATAAGAAAAAAAATAATAACGTATCTCTCTATGGGATCGACCCCTATTTGCCCTAACTATTTTGAGTTAGTAAATGTTGAGATTATTTTTATGATTGCTAACGACTGATCATATAACAAGACGAGTTGAAGGCTTGAAGAATTCTAAAAGAATGGAAATGGTAGCAAGGACGAAAAGTCGAAAACATAGTAGGAGAGACAGCGGGAGCCGGGAGGGGGTTTCAAAGCCATAGGAATGTTACAGAGAGATAGAGTTTCATTTCATTTCTTTGAAATTGAGATATGTTGTTACTAGCATTTGGCAAATAATTTTATTTCCACCATTAGATTAGAAAAGTAACAGATGGCGAAATCTTAAGGTGGACTGGTCTCTCCAGTCCATTTGATAGACTGGAAAGGAGCCAAATTCGTGTACAAAACAGGAAATTGCATTCCGCATTTATTCTCACTAGTTTTAACTTTCACGTGCGTTGCACGTGGTACAACGTGTTTAAATAAAATATTCATATGAAATTATGATAACCTCTCTATTAAATTATGATAATTGCACTATTTTTTATGATCCCGTTGTGAAATTTTGATAACCTTCCTATGAAATTTTAATAACGATATTATGGAATTTCGAGAAACTTTTTATAAAGTTTTTTTAACCTTCTTATGAAATTTTGTTAACCTCCCTAAGGAATTTTGAAGACCACAATATGAAATTTTGATAACTTCCCAATGAAATTTTGATAACCAACACTATGAGATGTTGATAACCTCCATATGATATATTGATAACCATGTTATGAAAATTTAAAAACCTCCATATGAATTGTTAGTAATCACACTCTGAAATTTTGATAATCACACTATGAAATTGTGATAACCTCGTTATGAAATTTTGATAAATTTTCCTATAAAATTTTGATAAACCTCCCTTGATAACCTCCTAATGAAATCTTAATAACTAAAAATTTTGATAACCTCCCTAGAAATACCACTATGAAATTTTTGTAATCACATTTTGAAAATTTGATAACCTCTTTATGAAATTTTGATAACCTCTTTATAAAATTTTGTTGACCCCTCTATGAAATTCTGATAATCACATTATGTAATTTTGATAACTTCGCTTTGAAATTTTGATAACAACACTGTGAAATTTTGATAATCTTCCTATAAATTTTGATAATCCGATTTCTATGAAATTTCGATAATCACTTTGAGATTTGATAACCTTCTATCAAATTTTGGTACTCCTTATGAAATTGAGACTTTTATAACCTTCATATGAAATTTTGATAATCACTCTATAAAATTTTGATAACCTCCCCATGAAATATTAGTAATCTCCTTATGAAATTTTGTTAACCACACTATGAAATTCTTATAACCTCGCTATGACATTTTGATAATCTCTTTTGATAACCTTTCTATAAAATTGTGATAATTAACCACCATATGAAATTTCAATAACCAACCTAAGAAATTTTAATAACCTGATCCTATGAAATTTCATAAAGTTTCCCCTTATTTGTACTTTTATATATAGTATAGATAATTATAAAGTCATGGCCTAATAAGATATAGGATCTGAATATTCAAACAAATTGGCCACCAAAATGGACCAAAAAAGACCCTATAGGAATGAGAAATTGGACCATCCAAAGCAAAGGCCCACTGCATATTTGCTTCAGATTATGTAAGCCCAAATAGGACGTTGGAGACAAAGACAAAAAGCAAAATTATTAAATTTAATACAGCCTATTGGAAACAAAGACAAAAGGCAAAATTAAATAGGACATTGGAAACAAAAAGTCAAATTGACTTTTTTATAATTTAATATACATATTATATAATTAATAATGGAATAATTTATGATTAAAAAAATAATGGAATAATTAAAGTATTATTTAGTAATGGCAATTTAGAAATATGTTTTAAAAAAAGGGTACAATTGGAAATATATTTTAAAAATAAGGGTACAATCGGAAAATATAAAGTTTTCTCTTATTCGTAATTTTATATATAGTATTATTTTATTGGATAACACAATTGAGTTGGGTTTTATAGGCCAATTATGAGTGAAAGAAGCTCAATAGAAAGAAAAAGAAAATCCCTCCGTTAACTTCCTTATTAAATAAGTTAAAAAAAGTCAATCATATTTTAACTTTGATCAAATTTTTTAAAAAATTATATAAATCAAAATAAATTTTTTAAAAAATACTTCTAAACTTTGATCTATGAACTTTCTAATATATATATTTTAAAATTTTAATTCTAAAATATTTTTTTATAAATAATAATCAAAGATGAATAATGTTTTACCAAATTGTGACTTATAAATAGAAACAGAACAGTGTTACGGGCGCAAAATCCTCCACGGAAGGCGGTGGAAAGAGCTCCGAAGTAGACCTGAAGTCACAGAGGAAAGCGTCAAGAGTGACGGGGTCAGGGCCCCCGTTTGGACTCCGATGCTTAAGTCAGCAAGATTCAAATCTAGAGTTTAAGAGAGTGAAAGTGCATCGAGTATGTAACGTACCTCAACCTTGAGAGCCAAAGGTATTTATAGGCCTTAACTCGTGTGGCCGTACGTTTGAGGTCACATGTGGGGCGCCAGTTGGCTGTTTTGGAGCCTTCTAGACCTTCTGAATCGCGTGGGCCGGATGGCCCTTTAGCGGATTTGGGTTGGCTCTTGGGCGACCGCCAGGCACATGCTGCGTAAGTGTATCTGGTGAACGCCTTGCGCCAGACAATTGGGACATGGTCAACAATTGCCCCCCAGCCGTGAGGATGGTTATAAAGTGACCAAACGAAACGGCTCTTCCTACTCTTAAGCATCGGGTGGGCGGGCTGGGCCATGTTGAGTTTTTGTGTTTGTACTTCATGGCCTATTCCAAAGTCTTGGGCGTACGCCATCGATCTTATACCGGCTGGCGTCCGTCAATTTAAGTGGCGCGCTCGTTTTGAAATTTGAAATTGAAAAGACGTGGAGACAGCTGGTTTCCACGGTCAGTTTTGAGTGGGCCACGTGTCGGTAACCTGTTGGCCATTGGGCGTGTGACACTCGAAACGAGGCGACACGCCTGGCCAGTATAAATATCTCCGCCCTTTCTTCTTTCTTTTATTTTTCCTTTTCTTTCCTTGCCGAAACTCTGCCAAAATTTTTCTTCGGGCAACGGTTCGTCTTCTGTTCAATTCGATTCCCTTTCTCGCTTCTAAGCTTTCTGACCAACTGGGTTTTTTGTTCAATGTTTGCTTTCCGGTTATGGGTGCGACATCTTGCTTCGGTCTTTTGCTCTATTTCTTATTTTTTTCGGGCCTTACAATTTATGGGTTTTTTAAGTTTACTGTTTGGTGTTCTTGCGGTAGGGCTTTCATTTTTGCTTTTAATTTTTTGGTTGATCTTGTCTTTTGATGAAATTTGGTTGATTGGGTGTTTTGGAGATTTTGCTCGTATTCTCTTTTTAGTAGTGGTTCCGTCTTTTCTTTCCTGTGGCGTCCACCATCTTGGATAAATTTATTTACGTCGTCCTCCTGTATTGCTTCAGGTGATCTGTTGCTTCGACCGGCAGTGAGAGGATTTCTGGATTTGTTCGCACTTCGCCGTATATCCATTGGTAAGCAATAAGCGGCGTACGCCGGTATTCAAATAAAGCTTTCGTTATTTTTGTATAAGAGGTGCCTCAATCCGGGAGTGCTAAGCGGACGCCTGAGGCGGCGATCGCCAATAGGGATCCAATAAGGCAAAGGCAACGGCGCCAAAAACTTGATGTACTAAATCTGTAAGTGCACAGAGTCAGTTGAAGTAATAAAACCTAGAGTAATCCAGGTGTCGAACCCACAAGGAACAATTAATTTCTACTATAATTAATTCTATCAAGAGAAGGAAAATTGAAAGTGATCAAAGCAATTTAAATTAAAAACAATGAAATTATAAAAGCAGAGAATTAAATAAGATTGTGAAGACAGTAATTAAAAGGCTTAGGGTTTCAGGTTTCACCTAACTGGGAAATTACTATTCAACCTATGAATTAATTTGATGCAAAGCTAGAATAGAATTACACTTAATTACCTATGTGCTCCGTCAAGTCTACACAGGAATACCTAACTAATTAGATTCACTATCCGTCGATGTCAACCTAATTAACTAGATTCATTAAGTACAAGTAATTAATCACCTATCAAATTAGCCTAAGATTCATGTCTGATCCAGCCTAATTTGTCTATTTTCCTAGTGCACAGATTATGCTTCTCCTGTCAGTTCATCACACAATCCCTAAAACACTCTACATGTTAATCAGGCATATAAATCTCATAAAGAACAAGGAAAATAAATCTAACTTGAAGGAAAAACAATTTCAATTCATAAATCAAGCAATAATTCCCAATTGACTACACCTTAAACCCTAATTAAGAATTTAGTTACTCATGCTCATGAAAATAAAAACATAAATTATAAAATAAATAAAGAACATGAGAGAGGAAGAAAAACTCCCTAAAATTGTCTTCAAGAAAGTGGAAGAGAATTGTTGTCTCCAAAAAATCCTCCCCTTATTCTAAGTACAAAGCCTCCCTTTATATAGGGGTTGAAATTCTAAACCTAAAAGAAATAGGAAAAATAAAATAAGATTACAAATAATTAATAAATCCAAAAGGGGCTAGGAATAAGTGGAATCTGACTTTAATTAGCCCAAAATTCGTAGAAAATAATTATTAGTTGAAAATAGGTGAAACCCCATCAAAAATAGGAGAAAAATTGGTCAAAATCGGATCCAGATCGCATCACCCGCGCGCGTCCAAGGCCTGCCCGCGCGCGGCTTGTTACAGGCTGATTCTGCGTCTTGAAATAAGATTGCCCACGCGCGGCTAAGAGTTGGCCCGCGCGCGGGTTATCTCAGCGCAATTTCAATGCCCAAAACTTAAATCTTCAAAACATTTTGGCCAAACCCTCTTTTTGTGCTTCCAACTTCTATTTTCCTTCAATTTGGTCCCTTTTCTTCATTAAATCTCCAATTAAGCCTAAGAAAGAAAATCAAAGGAGATTAAGTATCAAACAATAAAAATAACTAATAAAAGCACCAAAAATAACATCAATAATTATGTAAAATTATGGACTTATCAAAGGCAAAGGCGTTCGGCTGAGGATCAGGCTCTGTCAGGTAATAACGCCGAAGTTGGGGACACTTCCGCAGCGGGCGGTATTCATGATCCGTGAGAGTTACTCCCCGATCCAGATGAGGGGGCTGCTTCTTTGGATGGGCTGGTTCATTTGGACTTTGCGAATTCTCCGAGCGTCCTTGAGGAGCAGCTTAGAGCTTACCACCGATATTGTAAGGCCAAGTTCGTTGTGGTTGGTGCCACAGAGAGTGAATTTCGGGCGGATGGTGGGAACGAGGTGGCCTACCAGTACTATATTTGTGCTAGTGATGCCGGGCTCTGTTCCGGGGCAAACGACTTTAGGGCTGTCAATTGCCACTCTGACGATCAGGCCTTCAGTCTTCGCAAAGGTGGTAGATTGACTTTCTTTTATCAAAAGGCATTCGAGTATGGGTTCTGCTTGCCCGCACATCCTTTTATTATCGAGCTCTACGATTACTATGGAGTGGCGCCTTCATAACTTGTTCCCAACACATGGAAGATCCTTATCTCATACATCGTCATTTGTGTATATAAGGGTTGGACGCCATACGTGTCGGTCGTGCGGCATCTATTCCAACTTCAGAAAAGGAATGGCGGATGGTATGCCTTTCAAGTTTGGCGGGGGCACAAGAATAAATTCCCTGGTCCCGAGAATAACCGGAGGTGGCACCCTAAATTTCTGGGTGTGGAGGCCAGCAAAGGAACTGAATGGGGAGTCCCTGTTCAGTGGTGGGAAATAAATACCACGGAGAGGAACGATTTGAAGAATTGGGTTCTCTCCGAGGAAGAAGAAAAGCATGTAGATTATCTTCAGAGGGTGAGGCATTCCCCTGAGCAATTATGCCACCGGACGCGGCTTTACTTGTGTGAGCTTGCTCCCACGTCGGACGCCTATGACCAGATGCCCGCACTAGAGATGGGGACTGTGGGTCCCGCGATCGACGATGTTCGAATAATTGTAAATGCTCGTGGAGATAAGGGTCGCGAGCTTATGATGAATAAGTCTGAGGAGGACTATTAGACTATGTAGTTTATGACTTAATAAATGGGAAGCTAGTGCCTGCGCCGGGCGCCGTTATTCCTGAGGCTTCTCCTGAGTTAGTCGAAGAGGAACTTGATCCTGGTAATTGGCTGGTGGCCTTTTCAAGTTGGGCGGTCGCTCGTCGAATCTTCTCCGTCCCTTCTGGCGGTCGACGCTTCTGCAGGACTGACTTTCTTTTACTCCAACCATTCTCTTTGATTGTTTTCCTTCTTGGCGTAGATCAACGAGGGGGGAGGGGCGTTCGCCGACCCTCCCGATTGTCTTAATTTTTTTGCATATTTTGCCTTTGTTTCCCTATTTCTTTTTAAGTCACTTCATAACTCGTTTTGTCTTCTTTCAGAGCTTCCAATGTTGTCGAGGGCAGAGTTAAAAGCAAAAATTCAGGACGGGATGAACGTTCGGAATAATGACGGCCAGCCTAGCAAAGGCAAAGGTAAGGGTGGCGGGAGTAAGCGTTTGGCTGACGATCCTCCTCCCAAGGGTCCTAAAGCCAGCACCGCTAAGAAACCCAGGACGACAGCTCCAGTGCGAGCGCCCGCTCCCCCAACTCAAGAGGCGACCTCTTCTGCTACGCCGACCGCTGACGTGGAGGGTGCGACTCTAAGCGTGGTTTCCAAGGCCACTCCATCTCGACTCAGCGACCGCGAGCTAGCTAGTAGGGGGAGGGTTGCATGGGAAGCATGTTGCTATTCCTCCGAAGGAAAGATCCAAGGGAGGCTTGGATTTCCTTTGCACTTTGATGACCCGGAGCCTCAAACTTGGCGAGCTAGAAGACTTGACATTGTAGAGTCCATCTTAGACGATGAATGTGCTGCCAGTATTGTTGCTTGCACTCGGCAGACACTTACTTTTTCGTTCGCTTCTTCTTGTTTCATGTTCGCTGATCGAGTAAAAAATAACCCTATTTTTATGGCTATTTTATTATAATTTTGGATATATTTATGCTCTAATTTGCCTTATTTTGGTGATATTTGTGTTTTTAGTCTTTATAAGATGAGAAATTGGAAATTGTTAATTTTCACTAACTTTGGAGCTATTTTGATGACTTTTTACACAGATATTAGCAAAGTAATTTTGAGTATAGATTTGAAGATTCGAAGTTTGTGATTTGAAGATTTCTTGAAGATAATCTGAAGACTTGAAGACTATTGAAGAATTATTTCAAGGAGCAAAAATTGAAGATTGGAGCTTTATTTGCAAAGGATTGAAGCCAAGCCCAGAAGAAGCCCGGAAGTTAAGGATTTTTGGATATTTTATATGGGATTATACTTAGTCCATATAAGGTCATAATTGGAGTTAAAATCCCAATTTATGCTCCACAAATCCAAAAGAATATCCAAATCCCGCAATAATCCCGCAGATTCCCGGTTTCAGCGCAGTCTTCGTAGAAAGACCATAACTTTCTGCTCAGATGTCCGTTTTAGGCCCGTGAGTAGCCGTTGGAAAGCTAACTCCGAGCTCTACAACTTTCTTTGGAAGTGCAAAGCCCAGGTCTGCCATCTTCAAGTCTGAATTTCAAGTCGAAGTTCCTGCAAGATTCCAGAAAATTCCAGAATCCTCTTTTGACTTGGATTCTACTCTGGGATGACATCTAATCCAACTTGGAGTCTAAGTTAGCCCTAAACCGCCCTAGCTTTGTTTCTCCACTATAGCCACCTTAGGACTAGATTTTGTGTGTAATTTTTATTCTCATAAGATATATTGTTTAGTTGAAGATTTGGAGGAGAAAAACCCTAGGAGCCGCCGCCCCCTCTCTTCCTCATCCATAGATAAGTTCTCTTCTTCTTATTTGTGGATGCTCACTCAATTCATGAGTGAGTAATCCTTTTCTTTTCCCCAATGTAGAATTTAATTGATCTCTTGACTATTATCATGGTGAGATTTTGTGCTTATATATGAGAATTGTTTTGGGTATTTCTTAGATCTCTGTTTTAATCCTATGTTGCTTGTTTTGATGGGTTGGAGTCGACACTGCCTTGATAAATTAGGTTAACATTAGCTAGATTAGATCTAGAATTAGAACCTCAGATTTAATCATATGTAGCAATTGGATGATAGTTAGACCTCCTTCCAAGAGAGATAAGAATCAATGACCGAGAAATTGGTTGTTGTGCTTGTTTATAAATTACTTGTACTTAATGCTTTATTCCTAGACAATCCTTAAGCCCTAGAACGGTAATTGATTGTTGAAATAGTAAAATGGGTAGATTAAGCCCTAGAATGGTAAATTTATCTAATTGAGGTAATTTAAGATTTAAATCATCAAGCTATCCAAGGTTTTCATAATTTTTAGATATCAATGATCCATGTTATTTATGTCAAGAGGGAGATTAATTCTATGTTGGAGGGTTTTCTTTAATTGCTTTTCTCAATTTATTCTCTGCTTTTTAATTAATTGCTTTCTTTAATTTTCTTGATTGCTTTCTTAGTTACTTTTGTAGTTTGTTAGATTTAATTTTAAACTCTTTTCCAAAATTCTCTCTATTCTATTTTGTTTTAAGAAAAATAATAATAACCAATTTCTCTGTGGGTTCGACCCCTACTTGCCCTAACTATTCTTAGTTAGTAATTGTTGGGATATTTATTTTATGGTCATTGACGACACGATCATAATTTTGGCGCCGTTGCCGGGGAAATTGTTTTTTATTTTCTTTTTCTTTCTCTTTTCTATTACATTTGCACTTGATCATCTTTGTTTTGCAGAAAAGATCCAATGGCGCAACGATAAACGTTACGGGAGCTGAACTTCAACAGTGAGATGCCGCTGCTTTGCATTGATTATCCTACTTTGGATATGACTTGCAAATTGTCGTCAGCAGTAATCCACAAGATTCCTACTTTTCATGGAGAATTTCATGAGAACCCTCATGATCATCTACATAGTTTCTTTATCAACTGTGCTACAATCACTAGGATGCCTCAAGAGGAAGCAAGACTTCGAATTTTTCCTTTGACATTAGAAGGAAAAGCGAGAAACTGGTTCATAAGTCTGCCATCAAAATCCATAAATTCTTGGAAGAAAATGGAGGCAGTATTTTTGAGCAAGTTTTTCCCTGAAGCACAGCGTGCAGATGTCAGAAAGAAAATCACCTCTTGTCAACAACAACGTGGCGAGAAGTGGCATCAATACTGGGAGAAATACAACGAGATCTGTGCAAGCTGCCCTTACCACAACCTAAGTGAAGCACTTTTGATCTAGAATTTCTATGATGGATTACTCTATGACGATCGAATGTATATTGATTCTGCAAGTGGAGGAAGCTTTACACTCAAAACACCGGAGGAAGCAAGGAAGCTGCTCAACACCATGATAGAAAACATCCATCAATTCAGTACAACAAATTCATCAGCAAAGGAGCCTGAACCAGAATTTCTTCAAGGGATCAATGACCGTTTTGATAAAGTCAATTCGACAATTACTTCCTTGACCAATTTAGTTCAACAACTAGTTTTGAATCAAGTGGTGAAGCAACCTTAAAACCATCAAACACACTTGTATTCAAATCTAGGTTGCACTAATGCGCAAGCGGGAATTAATGTTATTGAAGAAACTCAACATTGTTGTGCACAAAAGATGGAATTGTCTGATGTTTTAGCACCACCTGAGATATCTTCACCACCAGCATTTGTTTTCCCTGATGTATCTGATGAACCAATGCAAGGAGATGAAGAGACGTCAATCAAGAGCAACTTACCTGCTGCACCATCAAAAGCTGATCAAATTCAATCAGAAGACGAATGGATGGAGGAGATGCGAGCTAAGTATGATCCACTACCATTCCCTCAAAGGTTTGCACAACAACTTAATTCACTCCGGAAACTAGAGGTAAACATTCCAATGGTAAATGAGATGGTCAAAGTACCAAGGTATGTTTCTTTTCTCAAAGAATTATGCATCAATAAAAGAAAGCATGCTGAAAAATATGCTTGTATGAATGAGAATATATCTGCTGCATACCAAAGAAAATTGCGACATAAATGCTATGACTTAGGATCTTTTTCAATTCCATGCAATATAGGAAAGAATAAGGTGGACAATGCCATGTGTGAATATGGATCTTTAATTAATATCATGCCTTATTCTGTCTATAAGCAATTAGGAATAGAACCTCTGCTTGAAACTGATCTTACTATCCAATTTGCTGATAGAGCTAACCATAAACCTGAGGGTTTAGTTGAAGATGTTTTACCGCAAATAGGAGATTTTGCTTTTCCTACAGATTTCTATGTCCTGAAGATGAGTGAAGATGATCTATATCTACCTCAATTACCACTGCTGTTAGGAAGACCGTTTCTAACATTAGCAAGGATGAAGTTTGAAGCACAAGATGGAACAATCAGCATAGAATTTGATGGGAAGCCAATTACATTCAACATTAATGAAGCCATGAAAGCTCCTGTTGAGATCCATTCTATCTTTGCCATTAACACAATCGATGTCTGCTCTGAAGAAGTACAAACACTTAACCAAGAAGATGAACTTAAAGTTGTACTTACTAAGAGTTTACATCAAGGCAATGTCGAGGAAGCAGAAGTCCATATGCCAGAAGAAGTAGCAGAAGCTGTCAAAGATTTAGGATCAACGGAAAGAGAGGTGGAATCAGTCTCTTACATCAGCCTAGAGCCGATGCCCAAGCCTTTGCCATCTATCATTCAACCTCCAGAAGTCAAATTGAAACCACTTCCTGAAGGCCTGAAGCATGTTTTCCTTGGAGACAATGATACCCTGCCTGTTGTTATTTCAAGTAAATTGAATGATTTACAAGAAGAACAACTAATCAGAGTTTTGAAAGAATACAAGGAAGCAATCGGATGGACTGTAACTGACATCAAAGGAATCAGTCCTACTATATGCATGCATAGGATTCGACTTGAAGATGATGCAGTAGCCTTTCGACAGCCACAAAGAAGACTGAATCCAAACCTCGCTGAAGTTGTCAAAGAAGAAGTTCTCAAATTACTTGGAGCTGGTCTCATTTATGCTATATCAGATAGTAAGTGGGTCAGCCCTCTCCAAGTAGTTCCAAAGAAGTCTGGATTCACCGTCGTAGAAAACAAGGATGGAGAGCTCCTTCCTCAAAGATTGCAGAATGGATGGAGAGTATGCATCGACTACAGAAAGCTAAATTCCGCCACAAGGAAGGATCACTTTCCACTACCATTCATTGATCAGATGTTGGAGAGATTAGCCTGCAAATCCTATTATTGTTTTCTGGATGGGTATTCTGGATACTTTCAGATTCCAATTGCACCTGAAGATCAAGAGAAGACCACCTTCACATGCCCCTTTGGTACGTATGCTTACACAAGAATGCCTTTTGGTTTATGCAATGCACCTGCAACTTTTCAAAGGTGTATGATGAGCATCTTTCAAGATTATGTGGGAGATAAGATGGAAGTTTTCATGGACGATTTCACAGTCTTTGGAAATAGCTTCAATCATTGCCTTAATAATCTAGAACTCATCTTGAAAAGGTGTGTTGAAACCAAATTGGTATTGAATGCCGAAAAATGCCACTTCATGGTAGAACAAGGAATTGTTCTAGGCGATGTAGTATCCAAAGAGGGGATGCAAGTCGACAAAGCCAAGGTCGATGTTGTCCAAAACCTGCCCTATCCAACATGTGTCAAAGATATTCGCTCTTTCTTAGGCCATGCTGGATTCTTAGAAGATTTATCAAGGATTTTTCAAAGATCTCAACACCCATGTGTAGATTACTTCAGAAAGATGTAGAGTTCGAGTTTGGAGACGATTGCAAGGAAGCGTTTGACAAATTGAAGACTGCCCTCACCACCACTCCAATTGTGAAGCCACCTGATTGGAAACTACCATTCGAAATCATGTGTGATGCAAGTGACGTTGCTATTGGAGCTGTTCTCGATCAGAGAGTTGATAAGGTACCTCATGTTATCTATTATGCTTCAAGAACTTTAGATGCTGTTCAGAAGAACTACACCACCACAGAAAAAGAGATGCTTGCCGTTGTCTTTGCTTTGGAGAAGTTTCGACCTTACATCTTGGGATCTAAAGTGATAATCTACTCCGATTATGCTGCTTTGAGATATCTTATGTCAAAGAAAGAAGCAAAAGCTAGGCTTATGCGATTGCTTTTGTTATTTCAAGAATTCGATATCGAAATAAGGGATAAGAAAGGAGCAGAAAACGTCGTTGCTGATCACCTAAGTAGAATTGAAAGCAAGGAAGAAGAAACTGCAATCAATGAAGCACTGCCTTTTGAAGACCTCTTAGCCGTTTCTCAAGTTCCTTGGTATGCTGATATAGTTAACTACTTAGTTGCTCGCCGCCTACCTCCAGATCTTAGCAAGTGGAAGAAATTGAAGGTCATAAGTGATGCCAAGTATTACTTATGGGATGATCCGTATCTATGGAGACATGGATCTGATCAAGTCATGAGAAGATGTATTCCAGATCATGAAGTCCAATCAGTTCTGAAGTTCTGCCATAGCTCTGAATGTGGAGGCCACTTTGGACATAAGAAGACCGCAAGAAAGATTCTGGATTGTGGATTCTATTGGCCTACACTCTTCAAAGACTCTTATGAACATTGCAAGACTTGTCCACGTTGTCAGAAAGTTGGAAGTATATCGAAAAGAAACTAGATGATTCAATCTCCTATAATCGTTGTTGAAATCTTCGATATATGGGGAATTGATTTCATGGGACCTTTTCCTCCATCAGATAAGAAGAATTACATCCTTTTAGCTGTGGACTATGTTTCTAAATGGGTAGAAGCTGTAGCTACGGAGAAGGATGATGCAAAGACAGTAGTCAAATTTATAAAGAATGACATTCTTTATAGATTTGGGATTCCAAGAGCCCTCATTAGTGATCGTGGAACTCACTTTTGCAACAAGATTGTACAATCACTGGTTGAAAATATGGAGTTAGACCATAGGGTATCTACTGCATATCACCATTAAACCAGTGGTCAAGCATGAAATATCCAATCGTCAAGTGAAGCTGATTTTGGAGAAAACAGTCAATGTCCAAAGAAAAGATTGGAGTATGCGACTAGGAGATGCTTTATGGGCCTATCGTACAGCTTATAAGACACCTCTAGGTATGTCCCTTTACAGAATTGTGTTTGGAAAGCCATGCCATCTACCTGTGGAGATAGAACACAAAGCATGGTGGGCAGTTAAGCAATGCAATCTTAACTTTGACAAAGCTGGAATTCAAAGGATGTTACAATTACAAGAGCTTGAAGAAATAAGGAATGAAGCCTATGGGAATTCAAGGATTTATAAGGAAAAGACAAAAGCCTTACATGATCAAAGGATATTAAGGAGAACATTCCATGAAGGTCAAAAGGTTTTGTTATTCACAAGCTCAATAAAAGGATTCCCTGGAAAATTAAAATCTAGATGGGGTGGTCCTTTTGAAGTTGTGAAAGTATATCCTAATGGATCCGTGGATATTTATAGCGCAACTAAGAAAACTCAGCACAAGGTCAATGGACAAAGACTTAAAGCCTTTCTTTGAGCCATATCAGTGGATTTGATTGAAGAAATTTAGTTGGAAGAACCAATTTATTTTCCAACTTAGAATTT
>AWWV01009253.1:0-37211 GCA_001974805.1 Corchorus capsularis | reverse complement strand
ATTAAATTTAAATAACATTTTAACTTAATTAGTTTTAAAAAATATGAATAATTAATGATTAGACTACTTATTTTAACTTTTAAACTTGATAATAATACTTTCGTTAGTTTATATTTTAATTGAAAATTTTAAAATTAAAATGGTAAAAATAAAATAATTATAAAAATATTGAATTTAATTAAATAAAAATAGTGTTTTCAGTTGCAAAAGTTTATTTTAAAAAAAAAATTGTAAAAGTTTAAACAATTCATTCAAGAAATATATTTTAAAAAAACTAATATATCCAGTTTTTTAATTAAAATAGTAAAATGGTAAAATATAAATAATAAGGATATTAGATTTATTATATAAAAATAGAGTTTTTAGTTGAGTAAAATAGTAAAATGATAAAATATAATAGTTATAAGGATATTAGATTTAATTATATAAAAATAGAGTTTTTAGTTGATTAAAATAGTAAAATAAAATAGTTATAAAGATATTATATTTAATTAAATAAAAATAGAGTTTTTAGTTAAGTAAAACTATAAAAACCTAAATAATGGCAATTTATAAATATATTTGACAAATAAGGGTATAATAGGCGATTCAAAAGTTTTACAGCTGAACGTACTTTTTAATATAGTATAGATATAGATATAGATATGCCATGTGTCTTCACTCTTTACCGCCTACCCTTTCCAGAAAATCAGTAGTTCATTGGCCTTAATTTTTTTTTGTTTCATACTATAAGCTGAAGCTATGTGAGTAAACGGTCCAGGAATTTTGAGCCTACTATGAGCTTTGATCGAAAATTTAAGGGATATATTCTCTAAATTTTTCAAAGGTCCTAGCTATTGTTCAGTGGATGGCATGCAGGCAATATTATAGATGTATATGAAGCTAGAATATAAAGATTTAGGGTCCCAGAGTTTCCAGATTTCCGGCTAGGGCCGGAAAAATAACATCATGTGAAAGATGCATTGCAGCCTTCAAGATTAAAGCCAACTCTATAAACTGTTTCTCCAGTTATATACTACTTTTGAAACCAAATTACCCAATTTTACATACGCAATCCTGTTTCATGTCAAGAACCAAATTAACTTGTTCATTGCACTGAGTTTAGTCCATGACCCTGTCTCTCACCCTGTTGCTGGCATTTGTTATTGTAATTTCCAATGTACAGAAATGAGCTTGTGAATATGTTCTTTCCCTTCTGAAAAAGGAAAATATTAAAATTGTCAACAACTTTCTTTATTTTGTGATCCATGAATGGCAGCATAATCATGTATACGATTATTTGGTTTTAATTTAACTTGTTAGAATATCAATTTAGTTACAATAATAATGTGGCCAACCGAACGTGTCAAGCTTGCCTATTGGCTCTGTTTTTGTTCTTTTTCTTTTTGTGTAATAAGGGAAAAACTTAGCAACAGAAAGGAAAAAAAAAAGTTCATTTGAAAGATCCCGTGAGTATTAACGGATCCTTTGTACAATGATTTTCCTTTGAGAATCCATGGTGAAACTAGAAATTTGATTTGCTCACTTCCTTTCAGACAGAAAAAGATCATTTAGAAATGTTTGTTTCACTTACCTGGAAAACTTTGAAGCATAATTGAAAAGTTGCAAAAATGTAAGCAAAACCCATTGAAAATGCATCATGTGAGAGTTATGTGACAGGAATCAGTTGAAAAAAGGATCTGCCTATTTATTGAAATAACTTAAATGCCAGACTTTTTAGTTGAAACTTGAATGCTAGCTTTCAGCTATAATATATAAGCAAGACTTCTATGTTGAGAGTGTTCATTTCCTTTTTCCCTTGTTGATAACATTTTTGTGCTTACTTAACATTTTTGTTCATTTCCTTCAGCGCTTCCATTGTGGTACTTTCACTTTTGGATGTGACGCTCCCAATGATTTCTGACCATTGGATTCAATATCTAATTTCCTTACCGTCCGATACAATAAGTTTTAACCTGCTAAACAGATTTTAAAAACCTTTTGGACTGAATTCGTGTGTGGTTGTCCTTGTTATAGATTTTTACACATTTTTTATTCCACCCGTTGATATCAACAAAATTTTTTTCTTAAATTTTTATACGTTGTATATTTTCCCCAATTTCTATCCCCAATTTTTTTCTTAAGTTTTTAACATTCAATTCGTATAAATCTATCAACAAAGCCCATTTAAGAAAAAAAAAATTTAAAATTTTGTTGAATTTTTAATTTTAGGGTGATATTGAAAAATATTTTAAAAATATCCAACTGCAAACCTTTTTAAATATAAATCAAGTTTTATTCTTTCTCAATTATCTTTCTTTTTTTCCGTCTGTCTTCTCTTTTCTTTTAATTTCTTTTCTTCAGATAGGAGTAATAATTTGTGTAAATATAGAAACTGAAAAAAAAAAAGAAAAAAACCCAAACGATCTTCAAGCAAAATCATCATCGTCACCACCACCACCAAACGACAAAAGGACAAGAAAAAAATCAAAATATTGAATTTGAATTTTAAAATATTTTTTAAAAAAATCTATCACCCGTTGAATAAATTTTGTTGAATTTTTCTAATATTCGTGTGTTTATTACTTGAATTTTTACTTGAATTTTTTTCTAACCCTAAACTTAAGAGAAATATTTTGTTGATATCAACGGGTGGAATAAAAAAGGTGTAAAAATCTATCACGAGGACAACCACATACAAATTCAGTTCAAAAGGTTTTTAAAACCTGTTAAAGTTAAAACTTATTGTATCAGACAGTAAGCAAATTAGATATTGAATCCAATGATCAGAAATCGTTGGGAGCGTCACATCCAAAAGTGGAAGTACCACATCGGGAGCGCTGAAGTCTACACCTCTTTTTTCCCTTGTAAGTTGCAAGCATTAATTTGGTTATCCTTTATTCTTTCAAATTTCAAGCCAAATTATCTTGCATTTGCAATTGTCAAAGAGTTACAGTAATTAATCATGTTGGATTGGGTCAATTATTAAGCGTTCAAGGCATTTAGATAAAGAGGAGAGGATTTATGAAGCGTGAGTTTCCTTTTATTTAGATAAAATGGCTAATTGTTCAAGTAAGGGTCTAAACGTTTGCCAAAATGCTCAAATAAGGATCCGATCTTTTAATTTGGCCAAATAAGGGTCTAACGTTATCGAAAATGCTTAAATAAGCGCGTCATCCAAATTGACACCAGGCCCTTATTTGAACATTTTCGATAACATTAGACCCTATTATCAAATTAAAAAATTGGCACGTTAAGCCGTTATTTGAGCAATTAGCCATTTTTAGTACACTGTAAGTTTATGCTAGGATGAGATAATAATGTAATTATGTGTTGAAGGAATGTGGGTTTAGGGCTGTGGAATTGGTATCAATAAGCATGTGTTAAAGGATTTGACTTCCATGTAATTGACACTTTATTGGCAAGAAACCATATAGTGTACTCATTAACATTCCAGTTTTAATTTAAATGAGTAATTATGCCAAATAGAAGTAGAAATGTCAAATTATCATTTTTTGAATAGTTCCAACGCCTAAATGGGCATTAAACTAATTAAAAATTAGTAACATACTCCAGGGAAGGGTGGGACTATGACAGATATTTATGCAAATATCAGATCATATTAAATTTATCAGATTGAGTTTTTAATAAGCCATATGTATCATCCAGGAGAATTTTTAATATTTCAAATGTTATCTTATCTTGACCAGCTTCTGGCTGAGTTTATTCCAAAAAAGAAAAATTGTGGAATTGGTATCAATAAGCATGTTCTGGTATGTTTTCAATGAATCCTAAAACAGCTTTGGCTGTGTTTAGAGCTGCAAGGGACCCAAATTTCCTGACAGCATTATCTCCTTGTTGTTTTCCAGCTAAATCTGATAGCCCTCTGATCACAATCACAGGAAAGCCATTTGATAAACTTGTCTGCAAAACAAATTTACCAACATGATTAGTTCCTTTAAGATAAACTAGCAGCTCAAAAGAAATTGTGAACATTTTCCAAAACAATTAAGAGGAAAGATTATATGGAAAGAATCAATAGTACACCATGTATCAGACATTTGGTCTGGTGGTAGAGTACTGGACTCTTAGTTTCAGTGGATAGAATTCGATCCCTAGCAACCTCGATTACCAAAAAAAGAAGAATCAATGGTAATAATTAGCTTGAGTAGCAAGAAATCTTACCATAACGACAGCTGCAGACTCCATATCGGCCGATGAGACCCCAAATGTTTGGAAAAGGAAGTCCCTGTAAGCTGCATTATCCACAAATATGTCGGCTGTTGAGGCTTTTAGACCCACAACTAACTTAGGCTTTTCTGGTAAGCACAAGCTTGAATTCACACACTGCTCTAGTTTCATACCCTGATGAAAAAATGGTTATAAGAATGTATCAGAACCAAGTGAAGTTGCTTAAATTGCATTTCTAAAGGGTTGTTACTTTTTGTTTTTGATCAGTTGTAATCTACCGGCTTTTGAAATAATAATAATAAAAAAAAAAGAGTTGCTTAAACACTGCCTAATTAGTAATTACCTCCAAATTAGAAGCAAGCTGAAGCCATTGTGGAGTTATATTTGCCCAGAAAAGAGGCTCAGCAGAGCTTGGTTCCCCTGATTCTGAAAAGAATTCCTCTTCATCATATCCAATATGCCCTAACAGATTAGTCCCATTCCCTTTTGGAGCATTGTAGTTTCCAATGTCTAGCTGAGCAACATCACCTGAATCTACTGTCCTATTCATGTTCTATTGAAAACAAAACAAAATTAAGAACATAGTTCAAAATTGATCTTCAAAAGTAACATTAAAGAAAATGTTGAGAGAATTGCATACCACCCAATCCCAAATTCCAGTATTAGCAACTTGCTTGGGAATGCTAACATCTCCAATGGACATGGAATTGTTAACATTGCCAGCAATACCAAAATGAATGATGCCCTTTATGTCAAATACATCGAGCATCTGTTGCGTTGCAGCAGCCGCGTTAATCTGATATATAGACAAGCTTTAAAATTAGATGTAAACTATGATTAAATCAAAAAGGATTATTAACAAAAACTTGATATATCTACCAGTCCAATTCCACAGCTAACATAGATGACATTTCTTCCACTAACTTTTCCAACACGAAATCTTCTTCCTGCAACATCCAAAAAAGTCTTTTTTCAATTACAAGAACATCAAACAAGTTTCCAGAAATCATGTAATATTTGAAGTATTAATTACTGACCGGATAAATCGACAAAAGGGTGCTTGGGATCAGGTTTGAAAGATCCTGTAGCAAAAAATGCATCCTCCTCTGTGGAAAAAACTGTGATGAGACCAATGTATGGACCTTTACGGTTCAGCTCTTTGATTATGTTCAACGATTTCGTTCTGTTTTTTGATGCAGCTGAAACAAAAACAATTATTGTGAATATCAAAGCTACCACCAAAGCTTGTTTTGCAGCAGCCATGGCTGAATTTAGCTCAAAGATGATCCTATATGTAATAAGTTCAATATAAGTCAATGAATTCCAGCTACCTGATATCTACCTATATAAATATGACTTAGCTCCATTATTAAAATAATCCAAAAGAACAATACGAAAAGAATATTACTCCAAAAGATTTGCAAATCTCAATTTTATATTAGCCATATGAACCATGTGGAATTTATAAAATAATAATAATAAAGAAAAAGAAAAAAGAAAAGCAATATATCATGTTAGGTCCCATTATTGTTGAAAGAATCCAATGCAATTATTGAAGAACGATGAACAGAGTAGATGCAATGTAAAAATCCATCCGAAAACGTTTAAAGATAGGTTTATAATACCGTCAATGGAGTTTAGCAGACTGCACAAGCGGGTCTTGAAGGGTAACATGTATCCTCTAGGGACTAGATTGAAATATTTAAAATTTAATTTATTCAAAAAATGTATATGTGTCAACTTCACAACAAGCTTATAGAGTCCAAAAGTTACGTCACCTATATATTAATATTAAATAATTACCCTTAAAGTATATATGAACTCATGTTATATTTTCTAAACAAATTTATTAGGCTTTGCAAGTTAAACACCATCATAGACTTACTGGAATTTAATAATATCATGGAAATCCTTCACTTTTTTTTTTTTCCTTTAAAGTATTGCTGGCTGATGCTGCTCGTAGCACTTGATCCCATGACCTCAACAAAGTGACACAAACATCCATCCATCAAGACCATGGTTTAGGGCTGGAAATACTTCACTTTTTAGTACTTGTAGTTGTAGTCATTTAATTGAAATTACTTAAAAATGAAGGAAACTGGAAAAGTATTAAATTGTATAGTAATATATTTTACAGATAATACTCTTACTAGGCAGCAGTCCGCGCGTTTCATTGTGCAAACATGTTCTTGCACTTGATATGTAATAGTCCCCAATCAATTTTCAAAATATTATTGATGACTTATGGGTTTGCCAAATGAAGATGATAACCAATTGTTTCAGGTCATGTGTTTTTGAAAGATTTGGATTTAAGTAAGGATCCGACCAAAAAACTGATCTAAAGAATTAGCCTCAATAATTTAAGAACAAATTGATAGGGGTATTTTGGTCATTTCATGCTTGATTTTTTGTTATTTGAGTTAAAGACTGAAGATATTTTGGGATGTTTGGAAAAAAAAACCCCCTCAGTGGGTCCAATTTCCACCATAAGCACAAATTATGTAATATTAAGTAGACCGTCTATTTCTGTTAACCGAAACAACAAATTTTTCGGAAGCATTTTTGATACTTGAAACATTAAATTTAGTTTTCGAGTCCTTCATGAAAGTTGTAGATCATAGAACAATTTTTTAATAGACACTTAAATCACCTTAATCCGATAACCGAAGAGAAAATTATATAATATTAAATAGACCGTTTAGCCAAACCACTTATAAATAAATTATATTATATTAAATTGTTAGAAAGTAAAAAATGCCTTTAAAAGTTTGTGAGAAATTTGTGAAAATAATGAAAAACCAATATTGAAATGACGAAAAAACTAAACTAAATAATAATCAAATTAATAAGATTAAATCTTTTGACTGAGAGAGCAAGTGAGTCCAATACAGCTTTGGCTGTATTTATTGTTGCAAGAGACCCAAATTCCCAATTGCATTTTTTTCCTTGTCGTCTTCCAGCAATTCACAGGGTGAGGGAAGCCATTTGACATCTCTATTATTAAAAATCATTATTATCAAAAATAATTTCATATCTTTATTCAAATACCAAATAAGCCCATCTCTCATAGTCATTTCATAAGCCCAAACCCAATATATACAAGAAGAAAAAAAAACGTGCGGCCTATCTAAGACCTACTGGCGGCTAATCGGCAAACGCAAACGCTGAAACGCCTCGCAAAGGTCGCAGCAGAAAGTCGGAAAGTGAAGCCGAGACAGAAAACGAAGAAAATGCTTCAAATGGAACAAGTTAGAACCCAGAAGACAACCATAAGTTAAGTGAACGCCTTCAAGGTGTGTTGTTTTCTCATTATATTTATTGGTCTTAATCTGCTTTTCAGTGTTTGGAAGTGCGAAATCCCATACCCTATTCTTTCTGCAAAAAACAAATTCACTGTAGATATTTATGGAACAATGATTTCAACTAGTTATTCAAAAGGTCTCAGATTTCTTCGAACCCATTCTCTCATTTCATTAGGTGTTAGATATGTTTCAAGCATTGCAAGAAATGATGAATCTTTTACAGTTTCTTACCTCATAAACTCATGTGGGTTGTCCCCTGAATCTGCTTTATCAGTTTCTAAGAAAGTCCAACTTAAGAACCCCACCCAACCAGACTCTGTCCTTAACTTGTTCAAGATCCATGGCTTCTCGCAAACCCAAATCAGAAAAATGGTTGAGAGAATGCCCAGATTACTTTTGTCTAATCCTGAGACAACCCTTTTGCCTAAATTCCAATTTTTTTTATTCCAAAGGGATTCCAAGCTCTGACCTTGCAGTAGTATTGTCTTCAACTCCACATGTCTTGCGACATAATTTAGATAACTGTATCATCCCTAGTTTTAATTCCTTCAAGAATTTCATCTGCTGTGATGATTCTGAGGTTTTTCTTGCTTACAAGGATTGTTCAGCCATCCTTACACGTAATTTCCAGTCTATTGTTGCTCCTAATGTTGCACTTCTGAGACAACATGGGGTGCCTGACTCAAATATCATGACTGAACTTGTTCGCAATCCAAGAAAATTTATACCGAATCATGATAAGTTTAGAAGAACTGTGGAAGAAGTAGAGAAATTGGGTTTTAACCCCTTGAAGAGCAACTTCCTTACGGCTCTTAATGCTTTGGTACAAATTAGCAAATCAACATGGGAAAGGAAGTTGAATGTTTTTAAAGAATGGGGTTGGTCTGATGAAGACTTTGTTATTGCTTTTGAGAAGTTTCCAAACTGCATGATGTATTCTGAGCACAAGATTTCAAAAGCAATGAACTTTTTTGTTAACACAATGGACTGGAAATCTTCATTTGTAGCACACCATCCATTTGTTCTTGGATATAGCCTTGGCAAGAGGATTATTCCAAGGTATTCAGTGCTTCAAGTTCTGTTATCCAAAGGTTTTATCAAGAAACCAGTAAATGATTCGTTTCTGATTTGTAGTGAAAAAGAATTCCTTGCAAGGTTTGTGACCCCTTATGGAGATCTTCATTTGTTGAAGTTATACAAGGAAAAGATGAGCCTAGAAAATTAGATAGCATGATGTAGATTGGTAGAGCTGAACAAATGTTGTTGCTGCTGATGTTGCAACTGAAGAGCAGGTTGGTTGTCGAAGCTTGTGTCGACTGCAGGTTAAGAAAGAAATGCAAAAAAGAGACAATTTTTATTAGGCATAATGTAAGCATCAAATGAGCTTTGATATGGATGGCTGTTTTTGATGAATATATGTGATTTCTGTTGAAAAATATCAACAACTTTATTTTGTGATCCATCGATGGCAGCCTATGTTGTGGTTTCATCATACATAAAAAAAATTCCAATCTGTAATGACTTAGAGCCTTATTAAAGCATCATTCATAAAGAACTTTTCTAATCGGCACCACCATACTTTCTCCGCCAGAGACAGTAATAAGAAGCCCTGCTCATATTACACTGCAAAACTATCAGGACGGCGGATTTCACTGAAATAGAAATTCAGATTCTAAAACCTGCCTTTAAGAGCCTTAATATAAAAATCAAGCGAATACAGCATGTATTAATTAAAAATAATACTCATCTTTAAAAATATATATGCTTATGTAGTGCATACGTCAGTTTCGGTATTATTGATCTCAATTTTTTGCTGTATATTCTTAATCTCAATTAAAATATACAAATATGTATATCTATTATGTATATCTATAACATACATTAAAAAGAGAATTGAATGTACCAAAAAAAAATATGTATATCTATAACATACATTAAAAAGAGAATTGAATGTACCAAAAAAACAGTTGAGAAATCTCACCACATTCACCCAAGAACAAATTGTCAAGGGTATTTCGGTACTTTTATGCTTGATTTTTTTGTTATTTCGGTTGATGGTTGAGGGTGTTTTGGGAAGTTTGAAACGAAGTTACTATTACTGGGCCCCGCTTATAATAAACAAATCATTTTTTGCTGGTTTATTTATCAAACGATCCCTATACTTTTATGTTTTATGCAATTTAGTCCTTCACAATTTTTGGGTTGGACGATTGAACGTTTTAGCTTTAATTCTTTTATTTTTTGTTTTGTTTGTCCGATGAAGGTGATTCAAGTGTCTATTAAAAGGTAATTTGATGATCTACAAGTTCCATGAAGGACTCAAAAAACAATTTTAATGTTTTTATTCAAAAAAATGCTTCTGAAATTTTGTGGTCTCGATTACCGGTCTATTTGATATCGTATAAATTTTAGTCCACTTGTCCGATTGAGGTTGTTCAAGTGTCGGTTAAAAGGTTATTGTGTGATCTATGACTTTCGTTAAGGGTCTGAAAGCCGAATTTGATTAATGAGTTTCGCGGAGGATTCAAGAGAGAATTTTTATGTTTGGTCTCCATAAACAAATCATTTTTTTGTTGGATTATTTATTAAATGATCATCATACTTTTATAATTTATGCTATTTAATCCTTACAATTATTTGTTGGACGATTGAATGTTTCGGCTTTAATTGTTTTTTTTTTCTATTTGACCGATCAAGGTGATTCATGTGTCTATTTAAAGGTAATTTCATGATCTACAATCATTTTTTTTGTTGGATTATTTATTAAATGATCCTCATACTTTTATAATTTATACTATTTAATCACTTAGAATTATGGGTTGGATGATTGGATATTTCGGCTTTAATTCTTTTATTTTTTTTCTATTTAACCGATCAAGGTGATTCAAGTGTGTATTTAAAGGTAATTCAAAAGCCAATTTTGATGTTTTGATTCTAAAAAATGCTTCTAAAATTTTGTGGTCTCGATTGTCGGTCTAATATTGTATAATTTTCGGTCGACTTGTCCGATTGAGGTTGTTCAAGTGTCGGTTGAAAGGTTATTGTGTTATCTGCGACTTTCGCCAAGGGTCTGAAAGCTGTATTTAATTAATGAGTTTCGTGGAGAATTTTAGAGAGAATTTTTATGTTTGGTCTTCATAAACAAATATTTTTTCCTTGTATTATTTATCAAATGACCCTCATACTTTTATGTTTTATGCTATTTAATCCTTTACAATTATGGGTTAGACGATTTAACATGTCGGCTTTTATTTTTGTATTTTTTGTTCTATTTGTCGGATCAAGGTGATTCAAGTGTCTATTGAAAGATAATTTAATGTCAGGTTTAGATGGATGGTTATGTAGAAATTACTAATTGTTTTGTTCCATTTGTGGCATACTAATCGTTTTCTAATTAATCATCTTATCTTTCTCCGGAAAAACTCGAGAAAAAAAATACCCGCTGCAGAGCGCGGGCAGAAATCTAGTATTTTTCAAAGAGTTAAACTTTCTATTATTCTATGAATTACCTCCCCTTCCTTCTTATGTACAATTGGAATAAAATAGATCTAACGTATTAATTGTTCAATGAAAATGAATTATATATAGAATTAGGATGTTAATCACTAATTAAGATCAGATTTGAGATTAAGAAATTGCAAGGAAAATAAAACATATTTTACATTGCTGGAGTTGGCATTTTACTAACGAGGGAAAAGTAATGAGTTGGGTGCAAGTTTTTATTCTCCTTGAAACAGAGTATTAAAACTTTATATGGGTATTCATTGGATGACAATTTACTGCTTTATTGATGATTTTTTAAACCATTTTATTTATATTTTGTATACGTTTTACACTATTTAAATTTGAAATGCTTTTTTTTTCTTTGTTAATCTATACTAATTTTATAACTGATTTCACAAGTTTGACGTCTTTTTTTGGCTATCCTTTGTATGATTTATGATTAATTAAAGCTTGGAGCCTTTCTGTTAATCTATACTAATTTCAATATTGATTTCACAAGTTTGACGTCTTTTGGGTATCTTTGTTTGATTTATGAATAATTAAAGCTTGGAGCCTTTAAACGATGTTTTAAGGGTCTGCCACATGCTCAAAGAAGCCAACCTAGAAGATGATAGATATAAAGGACGGTGTTGATGGTGTAATACTTCTTTGTCGAGTTTTATATAGTTTAAGGATGAATAGTTATATATGTCTTATTCTTTTTTGAGAACTTTATGATCAGCCTATAAGAATATAGTTTTTTATAAGAATGTTGTTACAAGCATTGTATGGTGGAGTTTCTGATATTTTGTCTTTCCTTTTGACGGAGTTCCGTATTAGGATTGCGAATCGATGATCTTCATAAGTTGATTGTTGATGGCCATTCGAAGTCGGAGGATAAGAAAGCTTAGGTATCCGGCTTATGTTCAGATATGTGAGGCTAAAAATACAGACCGGTGTAAGCAACCAAATTGACAACTTTCTATTTCGAATGCTTTTTAAAATTTACAATAGTGCTGGACTTATATATTTTTAAAATTCTGATGCAATCTGAACTTGCTTCAAAATTCATAGATTTTGTTGGAGCTGCGTAAGACTGAGAATAGTCAATGTGAACTACATGAAGTTGTTCATCCTTTATCGAAGAATTCAAGATCTAATGATCAGTGTTTTTGTGGTTTGAGCATTGATAACTTGGATTAGAACAGACATTCAACTATAGATTGTGTTTTAAAGTTGTTTGTGTAGTCATCTCAACTTACAATTCCGTTTTAGAAATTATGATTATCTCATATGTTGCTGTCGCTATATTTCTTAAGGAATTTTATAAATAATATTTTATTAAATGTAAAATCTAGCATTTTCTTTTATATTTTTTCACTTTATTTATAATAATCAAGTTCTTAATTGATTAATTTTTTGGGTTTACATACACATACGCGTGTGGCCGGTTACTAGTCTATACTAATTATAAAGCCAAATCCTGAGTTTGTGTCAGGAGTTAACTCGCGACACAAAGATCGCAATCCATGAGCGAATAAACTCTTCATTCGCGGATGGATGTTTGGTATTTTTTTTGGTAGGCAGGAGTCGGAGCAGGGGAGGTGACTCACAATAAAATATTTAAAACACATATAAATTTAAATTAAAACTACCATCATATTTAGTCATGATGCAAACACATTTGCATCTAAATAACCATGTTTATCTATACAATAAGTTAATTAACTATCTTACTTATCTTTCTCCCCTAAACCGTTGAGACTTCTTTTCTTCTTCTCTTCTTATCACCATCTTTCCAAGAAAACAAGAGCCTACTTTTTGTTCCTCCATCATCACCATTCTTCCAAGAAAACAAGACCCTATTTTATTATGTTTCTCCAACAACTTAATGCTTTTGAGAGAGAGATTTGAAAAACGTGGAGCAACATTCATGGAAAAACTCTTCAACAATGTAATTATTTCTTCAATTTTCTAGATCACTTTTGTATAGTTTATTTTTCTAATGAATATATTTGTTTAAACTTTAAATTGTTTATCTCACTTAGATATTCACTTAGATTTCTTAAGCTTTATTTATTCCCTTTTTCACACCTTAAATTTGTAGCACCCATTTTCACTCTTAATTTGTACGGGATGTTATAATTAATGATGTTGTAATTACAATAATCTTTTGCTTTGCATCAGTTAAACAAAGTTTTTTTTTCGGTGGTGGATGAGACCAAGAGATTTACGAAGAGGCCGAATGAATGAACAGCCGCAGGACATTCAAGACACTTTGCAATGTTGGCGGCTTTGAGATGCAAATGTTGCTCAATTGGAGGTTCAAAGTGATTGTTTTAGTGGCTATAAAGGAGATAAAAAAATGCAACAAGACGAACTGGGAATTTGGCTGTCTACTTGATGAAAGTATAATTGCAAATTGTTGCTGTTATTGTTTTCTTATTTAAGAATTCTTTTTTTCATCTTTATTTTTCATCTTTGTTTTTTATTAGGGTAATTTTAATAGTATTTGATTTGTTAACACCTTACTGGATGATATGATTTTTCAACTTACAAATCTTATCATTTTATTATTTTTTTTAGAATAATCATTTTCATTAATCAATAATTAGAGATTACCAACACAGGGAGAATTAGTCCCGCACCACACGATTATCGTGCTAATACATTGGCTTCCCTATTTACAAATTATCTCTAATTGCACCATCTATAACTACCAACATACTAAATACGCAAACAAATAAATTACAGAGAAAACTCACATTCCGTAAGAGTAGAACCCAAGACCTCATGGTTCAGGTATACTGAAACTAAGAGTCCAGCATTCTACCACCAGACCAAATGTCCGATGGCTAAAAGATTTGTTAATTGTCACTAACCATTTTTTAATCTTATCATTTTATTATAAATGTAAAACTATTGATAATGATTGCTACTTTATTTAAAATTACTTCTATCTTCTTCTTCTTTTTTTTGAAAAAATTACTTCTATCTTTTAATGTGTTACGAACTTACGTGTAGTTGTAAATTACAACAATTAAGAGTTAAATATGATCTAAAGTTGATAATCAGATTCATGTACCCAAAAAAAGTTTGATAAACAGTTTATTACAATTATTAAGTTTTGACCGAGGAGGCACCTCATCCTCTACAGATGGGTAGCCAAAAAACTGTTTATTAAGTTTTGTAACATAAGTTGATAATCAATTTCTTAAGTTCATAACTTTTACAAAGAAATATTCCATATTGCTTTTCAAAAGAAAAAAACTAAAAAGATCTTAAGCACCTAATTAAACATTAAATTAGTGAACAAGTAAATAGTATCTCCTTACGTGAAGTATTGATTTTGGGTTTAAGAAAACATAGAAAAATGTTTCAAATCAAATATTGGGGCATATAAATGAAATTATCTTATAAATTGTAATAATATATTAACTGAATATTTATTTGAACTTAATATTATTGTACCTTATTAAAAAAATATTATCCAACACATTAAATTAAAAATATTAAATATCAACTTTAATTTTATGGTTAGTCTTAAGTTAACATAACAAAAGGAAGATGTACATATATATTTGTCTAAATATGTATTTACTTCTCTCAACCAGCAAGTAATTACCTCCGATTGTTATCATTTCAATACTAATTTGTTCAAATAATAATCATTCTTAAGAAATTGAATAATTATTTGATGCACTGACGGTGTAATTTGAACTCCACAATATTTGATACACTGACGATGTAATTTGGACTCCACAAACGGATTGAGGAGTTGACACATACCCATTTTCAGAATTAATTTTGTTTTTAAAATACCCATTTTTAATATACCACTTAAAGTCCTGAACCAACTACTTGTTACTCCCTCCGTTTCATATTAAATGACCACATTGCCCTTTTTGAATGTTCCAAATCAATGTCCCCTTTCTAAAAATGGAAAACATTTTTCCATCTTTACCCTTATCATAAAACCAATTTTTAAATGGGATCCACCCCTTCAATCTCAAAACCCAAGGGTAAACAATGTAAAATGATCCATATAATTTTCCTAAATCTTTGTGCCAAACTCAAAGTGGCCTTTGAAATTGAAACGGAGGAGTATAATTTTTGTTTTAATTATTATCACGGATAATGTCATATTCTTATACAAAATAAGCCCATCTCTCATTTCATAAGCCCAAACCCAATGCAAGAAAGAAAAAGTGCAGCCTATCTAAGACGTACTGGTTAATCGGCAAACCCCTAACAAAGCTCGCAGGGCAGAAAGCCGGAAATTGAAGCGAAGACTGAAAACGAAGAAAATGCTTCAAATGGAAGAAGTTGGAAGCCAAAAGTTAAGCGAAATCCTTCAAGGTGTGTTGTTTTCTCATTATATGTATTGGTCTTAATCTGCTGTTATGCTAAAGTTTTCAGTCTTTGGAACTGCGAAGTCCCATGTCTTATTCTTTCTGCAAGAAGCAAATATACTGTAGATTTGGAACAATGATTTCACCTACTTATTCAAAAGGTATCAGATTTCATCAAACCCATTCTCTCATTTCATTAGCAGTTAGATATGTTTCAAGCATTGCAAGAAATGGTGAATCTTTTACAGTTTCTTACCTCATAAACTCATGTGGGTTGTCCCCTGAATCTGCTTTATCAGTTTCTAAGAAAGTCCAACTTAAGAACCCCCCCACTCAACCAGACTCTGTCGTTGAATTCTTCAAAAACCATGGCTTCTCCCAAACTCAAATCAGAAAAATCGTTGAGACAATTCCCAGATTGCTTTTGTGCAAAGCTGAGAAAACCCTTTTGCCCAAATTCCAATTTTTTTATTCCAAAGGGATTCCAAGCTCTGACCTTTCAGTGGTATTGTCTTCAAATCCAAGAGTCTTGGAACATAATTTAGATAACCGTATCATCCCCAGTTTTAATTCCTTCAAGGACTTCACCCGCTGTGATGATTCTGAGGTTTTTCTAGCTTACAAGGTTTGTTCTGAAATCCTTTCATGTAAGTTCCAGTCTATTTTTGCTCCTAAGGTTGCACTTCTGAGAGAACATGGGGTGCCTGACTCAAATATCATGACTGAACTTGTTCGCAATCCAAGGAACTTTGCACTGAATCATGATAAGTTTAGAAGAACTGTGGAAGAAGTAGAGAAATTGGGTTTTAACCCCTTGAAGGGCAACTTCCTTGGGGCTCTTCAAGTTTTGGTACAAATTAGCAAATCAACACGGGAAAGGAAGTTGAATGTTTTTAAAGAATGGGGTTGGTCTGATGAAGACTTTGTTATTGCTTTTGAGAAGTTTCCAAAGTTTATGATGTGTTCTGAGCACAAGATTTCAAAAGCAATGAATTTTTTTGTCAACACAATGGACTGGAAATCTTCATTTGTAGCACACCATCCAGTTGTTCTTAGATATAGCCTAGGCAAGAGGATAATTCCAAGGTATTGAGTGCTTCAAGTTCTTTTATCCAAAGGTTTTATCAAGAAACCAACAAGTGCTTGGTTTCTGATTTGGAGTGAAAAAGATTTCCTTGCAAGGTTTGTGACCCCTCATGAAGATCTTCATTTGTTGAAGCTATAGAAGGAAAAGATGAGCCTTGAAAATTAGATAGCCTGATGTAGATTGGTAAAGCTGAACAAATGTTGTTGCTGCTGATGCTGCTCTGTTTACTGTCTTTTTTTTTCTTTTAATTTTATTTTTGAAGGTTTAATTTCAGTTATCTTCTTTGTCCAGCGTGACCACTAGTAGTTTAACTTCCTTTTCACCAGTGTTATGCCTCTTAAAACACTAAAAAACAGCGGCCGGAACTTGAGGAATTGAAATACTACCTGTTTCATTTACTGAATAATGCAGAAATATCATGAAAAATATTGTATGAAGAAGAAATCATTTCATATTATGCCCTAGAGTCTTTGACTATTCAGTGCTTGCTTTCCAGAAAATGTAGTTCATCCACTGCCTTTATCTAATTAAGCATCACATGAGCTTGATATGGATGGCTGTTTTTGATTAATATATGGGATTTCTCTTGATAAATTGAACAACTTTATTTTGAATTGACACACTGCTCTAGTTTCAGCTCCTGATTTACAGTAATCAACTAATTTTGAATCAGTCCAAGTTTGGCAGATTAAGAAAAAAAGAAGAGTCATTATGATGGTAGCTTGCCAATGAATTCCAATACAGCTTTGGCTGTATTAATTGCTGCAAGAGACCCAAATTCCCCAATTGCATTCTCTCCTTGTTGTCTTCCAGCCAAATCAGACATCCCTCTGACCACAATCACAGGGAACCCATTTGACAAACTTGTCTGCAATAATCCCCAAAAAAAATAAAAAATAAAAAAATCAATAGTATTAGACTTTGATTTAAGTAACTTTCATAATCATCCTGTTATTGCTTCAATTAAAACTATTAGAAAATGGTGTTAAGATCCTTTCTGTTAAGGGATAATACTACAAACAATATATGATTGTATCTACTATAATTATATTTCGACTTTGCAGCACTAGAATAAGGTCAAAATCACAGCTGCAAACCTTGAAAAGTACTGATAATTAACATTTGCATTAAGGGTGAACTTGTAGTGAAGAATAATGATCATTGCCATTTGCCAATGAACTCCGAGAATTCGGTATACCAGATGATTATACCAGTTCAAAATAAACAGATTTCATATTAGTATGTCCCATCTGGCAAAAATGGTAATAGATTGCATATGTATTCACTTAAATCTACATATTTCCTCACTTGATCAAGTAATAACCAATGCATAGAAAGTTGTTTGAGTAGCAGAAGAAACTTTACCATCACTACAGCTGCACTTTCCATGTCCACTGATGAAATATGAAATGTTTGAAAGAGGAAGTCTCTGTAAGCTGCATTGTCCACAAATATGTTTGCTGTTGAAGCCCTTAGACCCACAACTAACTTGGGCTTTTCTGGTAAGCACAAGCTTGAATTCACACACTGCTCTAGTTTCAGCTCCTGATTTGCAAGGTTAAGGATATACAATAACATCAGACATATTATATTCTGAATGGCATAAATTCCATTTTGCACCCTTAAGTTTATACGGACTGTCACTTTGCACCCAACTTTTTTTTATTTTGATCAAAAGGGCCCTAAAGTTTTATTTTTATGCCACTTTGCACCCTCTGTCACGGTAGGACAAAAGGGATTCATCACGGCGTCCGACATGGCATGCCATGTATACCAAAAACTGACATGTGGTACGCCACGTGTACAAAAAAGGACACGTGGCACGCCACATGTTAAAAATGCCACATGCCCGGTGTCATTTTTTGTCCACGTGGTATGCCACGTCGGACCGCGTGACAGATCCATTTGTCCTACCGGATGGAGGGTGTAACATGGCACAAAAATAAAACTTTAGGGTTCAAGATGCCTATTTTGGGTGTCAGTAAAGTGACAGTTCGTATAAACTTAAGGGTGCAAAATAACATTTATACCCATTTTGAATAAACTAATTTTGAATCAGTCCAAGTTGGCAGATTAAGAAAAAAGAACAGGAATCTAACCCCAAAGTTAAAAGCCAGCTGAAGCCAGTGTTGACTTATGTTAGCCCAAAGCAGAGGCTGAGCAGTATTTGGGTTTCCTGATTCTGAAAAGAATTGCTCTTTGCTATACCCAATATGCCCTAATAGATTAGTTCCATTCCCTTTTGGAACATTGTAGCTCCCAATGTCCAGTTGAGCAACATCATCCTGATCCACTTTCCCTTGTGGATTCTGATAATAACAAAAAATTGTAAGTTATAGCTAAAACTGTCTTGAAAAACATCATTAGCAACTTCAAACATAACAGAAATGAGATTGAAGTTATATATGTACACTTACCACCCAATCCCAAATGCCAGTGTGTGCTACTTGACCGGGAATGCTAACATCTCCAATGGACATAGAGTTATTTACATTGCCAGCAATCCCAAAATGGATGATCCCTTCCACATCAAACAGATCCAGCATCTGTTGTGTTACTGCAGCTGCATTAACCTGATCAATCCAACACTAAACAAGCTTACCATAGAAAGTAAAATTGGTTAAAAAAAATTAATTCTAAGACATTCTTTTGAGATAAGAGCAACTAGAAGTGAATTATACCATTCCAACACCACATCTGACATAGATAACTTTCTTTCCCTGCACTTTTCCTACACGAAATCTTCTTCCTGCAACACATCCAGAAGTCTTTCTTAACTTACAAGAAAAACAACAATTATTAAAAAAACCAGCAAATTAGATCCAAATGCTTTATCACTGACCAGACAGATCCACAAATGGATGTTTGGGGTCAGGCTTGAAGGACCTTGTAGCGAAAAACGAGTTCTCCTCAGTAGGAATCACTGTAATGAGACCAATATATGGCCCTCTGCGGTTAACTTCTTTGATTATGTTCAAAGAAGTTTTCCTATAATATGGTAGAGCTGAAACACAAACATGTAATAAGAAGATAAACACCAGAATTAAACTTGGATTGATGTGTTTTGCAGACATGGTTGATCAAAGCTCCAAGGAAGGTTAAGTTCAGTTAGTCAAGCAGTGCTAACAGGGGTAATATAATAAAATGATTAACAAATGAAACCTTTTAAATTTGAAAATTAATGATACGTGAATTGTCAAAACATTAAGTAATCCTTTGAATAGAAGACATGGACCAATTGAATTTGGAGCTTCCAATTATATTTTTCAGCATTTGAACACTCCAAAATATATTGTCAGTCAAATATATGAACCAATAAGTCAATAATGCTGGCCTTTCAATACATACAAAAAAAAAGTAGAGAAGTGATTCAATAAAACTAAATTAAATTGATGCAGCAAGATTTTTTAAAGGAAAGAATGTGACTGCAAGGATAGTGATTTGTCTACATAATTAAGGGGTAGCATATAAGGATAAGAAATGAACAAGACAGCTTACTTGCCGCTGAATAACAATGTAGAAAGGGTTGCTTCAAACCATAATAATAATATCTCCAGACTCCCGTATTGATTATAACAGGAAAACAAAAGAATTAATTTTTTGTTTTGGCCAAGAAAGAACGGTTTTGTTTGAAAATCCTTGTAAATTTCAAGCCATAAATTGTTAAACTTACAAACAAATTTCAATCATACAGCTTTATCACTCAACTTGATGCTCAAAAGAAAAAAAAATATATATCTTTTTTAAACATTCAAGTAAGACCACTAAAATTGCATGCTAGAATAGAGAAATAAAGGCAAGAAAGATATCAAACAATGCCAAAATGAGTTGCAGTGCAGATTGAAGGGATCTACATTTTCTTCAGTGTTGCAGCTAGTGGCATACTTGAAGTCTTTTAACGGAGAAACAGCCCTATAGATACAAAGCTTTGCAGTCGTCTTCATCATGAACCTGATAGAGAAGGATCATTCAAAGTTTACTTTGTGACAAACTATTGAGTGCAAGCAAGACTTAACCATAAAGGGGAAGAATGAGAAACAAAGTTATCGCAAATGATCGAAGATTGAATAGGGCGATTTCACTTCTGCCAAAGGAATTTCATGAAAAGAAATTTTCATTAATGGTTGGTAATATCTACTTTCATACAATAATAAGATGTAATTGACACCAACAGCCCCTTCCCCTTCTTTTCCTTCTAAAACCCTACATCAGGATTTCAAATTGCATACAAGGCTCCAAACAAGTAAGAAAGCCCTCACGACAGAGAAGGGATTAAAATGAACCAGCTGCAGCTTTGCACCGGGAGACAGCTGAATCAAAAAAACTCTTGAGCCGCTTTCATGAGACGAATAATTGATTTTGGGGTGTCAATGGTTTAATAGTTTCCAAGTTCATCTATATTATCAGAATGTCCAAAGAATATTGTGCTTCACAACAATGAATAAACCACTTCACCGGTTTTGAAGGCCCTCAATAGCCTTTTTCCACTGCCATGCTCTTTGTTTTGCATCTTCAAACGACAGTACCTTTTTTGGCTGAAGCAACACACAACAATAGATCAGAAAAGTGAAAGCACATATACAAACCATATATAATTTAGACATTCAGTTTCTGTTTTCGTTTCTCTTCAGCATTCTAGCTCTAGAATTATTTGATAGTATAATGGTCATAATCAATCATAAAACATGCAGCATTCAAGCCATATCAGAACAAAATCAAGAGTTTACAGTATTATTCCAGTAATCAATTCAAGAAATTTATATCGTATGAGAACATTTTCACAGACTTACAGTGCAAATCTTGAAGTGTGATGGACTTGTGACCTGGACACTGAGGTCGTTAGAGTTGTCAGACCAAATGATGTTCCCCTTTACGACCAATTTTGAAGGATCCACATAAATCAATTTTGGCTTATTTGTGAGGATAAGCTGCACCTTTTTGCTTGATAATTTCTGTAGTTTCTTCACCATTGAGATCATAAGAACAGATTCTCCTTGATCCAAAAATTGTTGCCTGTTAACATGATGGAAATACATATTCGACAAGAAATGGAGTTCATTAACCAATTTTATAGGGGAAAAAGAAGTCAAATATTAAGACTCGGCTTTAAAATGGCAAAATTAGTCTATAATAACAATTTTCTCCATGCAATTGATCTTATAATGTTTTATCTAATCTTTGTTTCCTAAAATATTTTCCTACCAGAGAACAGTAGAATAGATGCAATGACGAATCATTGCTTTACTAAGCCCTAATTGATTCTACGAGTCCCCAACTAACAAATATGAGGACTCAGCCTACAAACTGCAAGATTAGTATGTAAGAACTTGCTCAAAGGAGATTTCACAATGCTCTATCTAAAGTTTGTTTCCAACAAAAGAGATCGAGCAAGAGAGAGAGAGAGAGAGAGAGAGAGAGAGATCCTAGGGGAGAATAGTCTAGTCTAGTCCACAATTGTATGAGCTTGCAAGCAAAAGTCATGTCCTTTTAATTGAAACAAAGTACCATGCTAAGAAGATAGTAAGACATATTGACAAATACCATTTCGAGTCAAAGGAGTCAATTGAGGCAAGTCTAGTTATATGACCAGATGATTCAGAAGATGAGGCGCCACCATTTCCATCATTTTGTCTGACTGAACCATCTCCAATGTGGGTAGGGTTCCATGAAGAATCATTATGATCATCACCGTCGCCTGATTGAGCCTGAAAACAATAATACTTCAAACTCTGAAAGAGAACTTGGATTCCATAATCATAAACAATATTAAAAGCATGTCTGCCATCATAATTCATACCCCTGTCTCTAAAGCAAGCCTTGGAGGGGTTTGTGATCTTAAATTACTCCAGTCAACTCCCCTAAAGAAAGGATGCATTTTGACTGCTGCATAACCTTCAGGTCCAGCTCCTGGTCGTCTACTAGGATCTATATCCTGCAACAAAATTGCATTACAATTCTAAGTCTACAATCTTTTACTCATAAATCAAGATCACACATGACAGAGATAACCTGAAGCAGGACCTAGAATAGACAAAGGCAATTATGTTAGTTTACTTGAAATGCTGCTATGATTTGCTTGATACTAACCCTATCTGAAAGAGCAATCGCAAGAAAAATAAATCATGGTTGCACTTCAGGATAAAGGTCTAAGGATTTCAATCATGATGGCTCACTTTAAAGAGGGGAACAAAGGTGGGGGAAAAGAAGAAAGGAGGAAGTAAATAGTTGGCCCAAACACATGCAGTGGATTTTTCAGCACTCCCTTCACTACCTTTCCATTCTCCAATTGAAAAATCTGACTAGGGAGGGCAGTCAAATGAGTATCTTAAATACTTTACTAAATTCAAAGACCCCTAACAAAAAATCAGCAAGCAAAATATATTTCCACTGAAGTTCTAAAGAAAATTATATTAGGATAAAGTAAAGAATGGCATGAAGCAATAATTTCCTTCTTGGTTATCTTTTTTTTTTTTTTTCATCCACTTGCAAGGAATAAAATAGTAGTCCCGATAGTTGATCATCCTTGTTAATAAGAATGACAAACAATAAAAACAAGATGATATTACTAGGAAGGGGGCATTACTTAAAAAATTGTCTGAACAGGTAAATTATCACTGCTAGACTGTGGTCATCATAATTGCTTCTCTCAACATGTAAAGTGTACAAATGATAATCACTTCATAGAAACTCCAATTCTTTCCAGCATAACAAGTCTCAAAAGCAATATGAAAGGAAAATTGTCTCATAAGTTTAAAAATCATAAGTTAATTTTCATTTCCAATTGATGCAGAGAACCCGTGTATACTAAAACCTACACATTTTCAGAGTCCTAAAATGTGGCTCAAAGCTGACAATTCAGGTTGATCAAATTATTTTTGTCACTGAGCTGCTTTTTGAACTTTTTATCACAAATGTAGACTAACAGATATGACATCCATCTAACAACAGAAACAGGTTGCAAGAACAAACCTAAAAAATGCTCAACTCTTAAGCATACAAGTGTATGGAACACATAGCAGAAACTAAATCCAACATGCAGAAAATGGTAGCTTACCAATAACCGATCAATGAGGTCTCTGGCTTCTTCAGAAAAATAATTCGGGAATCTTATATCTCTGGCTATAATTCTTTGAAAAATAAGCCATTCGCTCGCATCTTTAAAAGGAGAAGTCCCTGAAAGCATTTGGTACAAGGTGCAGCCAAGTGCCCAGAGGTCATTTCTGTTTGAATATGTTCAAAAGAACAAACTAGTTATCCTACATAAACAATGGATGAACAATCTCGAGGCAAAAAACTAAGCTAGAGCACAAGTTTCAATACTTGGATTCTCTGGGAACAAGTGGTTAAAATATTATAGAACTAGTAGCGAGCTTAACCCATTTCATGTTTATATTTTGAGAAAAACTCGTAAAGAAATTGAAGGTATCTAACCCAAAAGTTGCTGGAGAAGAGTTGAGGACTTCTGGAGGGACATATGCGGCTGTTCCCACAAATGTGCAAGCCTTATCATCTGGACAGGACACGGAAACAATCTTAGGCTTAAGCATTTAAAGGGGGGTGGAAAGTAGGAGGCATTTCTGAACATGAAAAAAGTCATGATTTTACCTGAGGCTGCATTAGGAAGGACTGTAATACGGCTATCCTGCATGGGCTTTACACTGCCAAAGTCGGCAATCTTAATATGCCCATCTGTGGTAAGTAGCAAGTTCTCTGGCTGCCATGCAGCAAACATTTAGTATTGTTCAAATGTTAGAAAATGGAGCATGCATGCTTAGAAATTACCTTAATATCTCTATGTATCAATCCCATGCTGTGTATGTATTCAAGAGCATCTACAACTTCTGCAGCATAGAAGCGAGCTTCATCCTCTGGTAAACGACCTTTCTGCACCAAACGTAACCAGATGATGGTTACAAACCACGAATAAACTGGCAGAGATAGAACCAAGTGCTAAACTATAAAATAAAAACTAAAGAAAGATATGGCATTCCAAACATTGTAAAACTAAAAGACAGGAGAGATTGGCACTTCGCAACATCATAGAATGATGTTGTGTGTGTGTGTGTGTGTGTTAAGAACAGACAACGAATTTTAAAAAGCTTCAAAAGTAACATTTTAGTACAAATTTTATGATCAAAGATAAATAAACAAGGATGACCATCCCAGATTTATTAAGAACTTAACAGGAAGGTCAAATGAAAATTAACATTCACCTAATGCAACTGATAGAGCATCAAATTCCCTACCAAACCGTTCAATTAAATGCTACAAGAACAAAGTTGCATAATATACACACTTTTCTTATGAGTGAACTTTCAATAATTATATAGGATCACATACTAAGAGTAACTTACTCTTGTTATTTGGTCAAATAGTTCTCCACCTTCACAGGATTCAAGTGCCATGTCTGCACAATATAATCAGAGAAAACAATGTCAAATCACAAAGAAATTGAATGAATTGGAAAGACATAAATAATTGAAGAACATCCAGGGAGAAAGGTGCTGTAGAAACTAATTAAACAGGCACTACAAATACGACTAATTAGACGATACAACCAAGATACCTACACAGTGAAAAAGTATCTTGAAATGTAAAATATAGCCGCACAACACCAGGATGGTCCAGTTGATCAAGAACAATACGTTCCAACTTAACATAAGCTGTTTTATTTTCCTTGGTGATGAACTTTTTGTCCATAATCTTCAAAGCATACACCATTCCTGTATCCTTTTTCTTTGCCCTGACAACCTGATGACAATAATCTAATGATATTAAGGAAATGAAATTGAACATATAATGATCAATAGGATCAAGGTTCTCTAAGATTTCAGTTTGCATGCACTAGTATAGTAATCGATTTCTCTTTTAAAAAAGATTAGAACAAGGGGGTCTCATAGGTTCTTTTATCCTACTTCTTAATGGGAGGCATGCCAACAATCTTTCGTGAAAAGCTACCCGCATATTTAACTAACGGTCGGTGCGAGTAGCAAATAATTGAGAACCTTTTCTTTTAGGCTTTATTTTATTTTATTTTGCATAAAAACATGATTCCATGAGTAATTGTAAACACAAATAATTTTGAATCATCCCATCTCTCTAAACCACAATGGCATTAGTGCCTCTTCTCCTCTAATCCATTATTTACATTAATTTAAGTTGAGCCAATCTCCACACAGATGAGAAACTTCAACATTCATAGGTTCAACCGACAAGACTGTGTAGCACACAACTCGAGTGCTCAAATAATGGAAACAACTAATAGGGTCTCCCATTTCGCATATTAAAACAGAAGTGACAATCAAAAGTGTTTCTGATAAATGAATAAGCTTCTATAAGGGTGGGAAACAGAACAAAACAGAACAGGGCAAAAGATATTAACAGCACAAAAATACACCAGATCGGTATTCAATATTGCTGTATTAATGCAATTAACTATGAGAAATGGAAATAAAAGATTGCAACCAATAAGGGCTTGATTCAGCAGTAAAAGGAAAAGCTGTGAGCCTAGAAGGCATGGGTTCAAATCCAAATTAAATCATCAACACTTTGCTTGGTGTGACAATAAAGATGAGACATTATACAGAATAACTTTTTCATCTAACATTAGCTATGAAACTCCCATTAAAACCTGAAGATACTTTCCATTAACCTCTTACCAAGTATAGCCTACATATCATACATCTTCAAAGAGAAATATTATGGTATATTGTTAGGCGACAGAAACAGAAATTCAAATATAGTTATTCTACAAAAATTTATTTACTTTCCTTTGCATCAAAATTGGTAGGAATTTATTTCCTTCCATTCAAACATCATATGTCAGCATTGGCAACCCACATAATTCACATAGAGGAGCTAAAAGTTTGTCCCAAAAGTAACAAAATTTATCCCAAAAAAAAAAAAAAAAAAAAAAAAAACTATAACTGCCCATCAAATACATAAAAGCCAAATAATTTCTATATAAATGATCAAACATCAAAAACAAAGCAAACCCAGAGAAACCCAGATGCCAAAATTCGAGATATCAAAACCAGACCCAGAAAAGAAAAAAGGACAAAATTTACTTTAAAAACCTAACCTTTGAATATGAACCAACACCATAGATCTTGCCCAATTCAAAATCTTGGATGGTGAAATTCTCCTGGGGAGCTCTAAAGGCAAAGCTTTTAGATCTCTGAACATTGTTGGAAGCGCCACCATTAGAAGAATTACTACTATTATTATTGTCATTGTTATTGGTTCCCTGAATCTTAAGCTTTGAATCAAAATCCTTCTCCATTGCCAACATTTCTCTCTCAAGAATTTCCTCTTTTTTCTCTTACATAATACCAGTGGGAAAAAATAAAATCTAGGAAGAAACAAAACACAGTTGTTTCTTCTTTTTCTATTTTTGGTTCCAGTCAAAGAGGGAAAGAAAAAAGAAAATTTTTTTATTGGTTGGATTGGATCTTCCTTTTATATTCTTCTGAAAAAGGAGGAAAAAGTGAAATGATTCTTTTCCAGTCTATAATTTTAGAAAATTATTTAATTTTGTACAAGTTTGATTTTTTTTTAAAAAAAAAAAAATGAAAATTGAAGAAAATGGAGGAAACAAAAATGGTGAGATCAGTTTTAGGGGGGATTTAAAAACCCTAGGAAATTTGCTTTTTAGTATTAATTAATTAATGTTTTAAAAAAATTATTATTGGGGAATGAGGAATTTGATGGAGCAGGAGAAGTTATGGGGATTGGAATTTGGAAGAGATTGAGCTTTTGCACATGGGATTCAATGATGCAAAGCACATCATTCTCCTCTCTAGCTTTTCTTTCTTCTTTCTTTTTTCCCCTTATTTTTTAATTAAGTATTGCAATATTTTAAATTTTATGAATTATATGATGATTTGTTTGGCAAGTGTCATGTCATAAAAGGACTTGGGATTTATTTATTAAATTTATTTAATTAAATTAATAAATTTTTTGTGCACAAATTAAATAAATTAATTTAATTTAATTTAATTTTATAAAGGTGGGAGCTTACAATAAAATATTTTATTTATATAAAATATAAAAAAATTGGGTTAATTAAGGGAAATTCAGTGTAATTAATTATTTAGTATTGGGTATATTTAGATTTAATATATATATATAATATTATAATTTACCAAAAAAAAAGAGAAGGAAAATAGGTTATTACATTGGAGTAGAATTATTTTAAGTAATTCAACTAAAAAATTTGTGAAAGAAATCAAGGATTAAGAATGCTTAATTATAGTATATTTCATAAATAACAACATTCTTTTCAAAATAATAAATAACCAAGTTCAATTAAATTACAAATAGTTGCCAACAAAAAAAGTACAATAGTAATGGGGAAAAGGACAAATAAGAATATATTAAGAAATTTTAAAAATTTAATTTTACTGTACTATGTCTGAGTTCTTACATAAAAATTGAACAGCAATGTAAATGTAAAAATAAAATTAAATGACGTAAATAAATCTAACAAAATTTCTAAAGGAAAAAGAAAAGAAAGTAAAGCAAAAGCTTCTGAATCTGAACTGGCTTTGGAGTTTGGATGATTGAGTTAGGGGAACACTTGTTTAGTCGAGGACAGATCTTCCGAGTCAAACGACAAACAAGGACGTGACACGTGTACCGCATTTCAAGCCTAGCCATACCATTGCCCTAAACCTCAGCATGTCAGCATATCTCGGTTTCTTCTTCAACTCAACATCATCTTTCCTTTGTTCAAAAAAAAAAAAAACATCATCTTTTCTTTTCTTTTTTTCTTTTTTTATAAATTTTAATCACTTATTTTTCATCTTCTTAATTAATTATAATTTATATTCATTTTCATAGTTTTCTATCTCTCTCTTTAATTTCTTTATCTATTTAAACTTTTTATTTTTCTTGTTTAGACTTAGAAGCTTTTTTATAGTAGTTCAAATATGGTATATTTGATTGGAGTAAACAAATTAAAGAGAAAACCTCTGAATTATCAAAGCATATTGATGATAATTGTGTGAATTTTTTTTGTTCTTATTTGTTTTTAGCTTTACATTTTGTTTTTTAATGAAAGAAAAATATTCTTTTTAAATTCATTTTATTTTTTTGTATCTAATCCGATATTCAGGGCTTTACCCTGACTAATCCGATTCTAATCCACATCGTACACTGGTCATTTATATTTATATTTATAACTCTCGAGCCTCAAATGTGGCCCATTTGGAGAATTCAACTCACAAGTTTCATGATTTGACATCAGATCCACTAATTGGCTAATTTCTTTGATAGTTACACCTTTTGTTTTTAAAGTTTGACATTGGGAGAAGGGGGAGTTTAGATTAGGACCCAACATTTCATACCTTCTTTGGATTACTTTTTCTTTTCTGTATTTGAACATGTAAGTAGGAATTAAATTTTAATTAATGGAATTAAGATTTCATTACTTTATCATCAAAGCACATGATTATTATATCAAATACTAATTTCTTACCATCTTTAAATTCCCATCTTATATTTTGATAAAATGAATTTAAAACATTGTATCATTGAACCCAATGTTCCAAAAAGAAAAAAAAGAATTGTTCTCATTTTCTACTTGTGAATAAAGATGAACGAAAGAGTGTTACTCTTAATTTTCCTTTAAAATGATTTAATTTTTTTTGGTAGAAAAAATGTTTTAAATTCAATTTATAAAAAGCAGAAGATAATTTATCTAAGGAAGTAGTAGGCCCGAAAACACATGGGCCGACCCACGTGACGTGTTGCAATCTATGTGGGGGCAGTGGGCTCCCCGAAAAGCTTGAGACAAGCCCACGTTCAGCTGCTACTCCAACAACATCATCCTTTTAAATTTAATTTTCCTTTTGATTGGGAATTGAAAATCAAATTCAGAGATGGACCCAAACTCCAGAATTTCTTCAAGATAAGGATAAAATAAATAGAAAAAACAACAAACATTGAAACATAAATCCATAAATCTATATGTTGTCGGATAAAAACTTGTATTTCTCTCAATAGTTTATACTAATTTATAATAATTTATACTAAGATCTAAAACATACATGCATGCACGTGCACATGCAAACTTCTGAATTCCCAAATGTAGCCACTCTGTCTTGTTATTGTCCCCATGGAAGAAAAAAATATATGGAGTAATTTTTCATTGTCCTTTAATTTGTTTGTTTTTTTCTTCTAAATATAGTACCAAGGAAGTTTCTAAAAATTCTTTTACTCCTATTGATGTTGAAAAAGATAATTGTTTAGTATTTCAATTGGATTAAAATATTAGGGGTCGCAAATGGATGGTTTGGTTCGAGTAATTTTGGATTAGATGTATTAAAAAATTTATCAGATTGTAATGATTTTGGGTTCAATCAAAATTACATATCTCAGATTTTCGACTTTTGTTCATTTTTCTTTTTCATTTTAACTCTTAACCTCAAAATTATGAATCTCAAAATCTTGAGTTTTGATGATTTTGATTTTTGAGTTTAGTTGGCATTTTTTAAATATACTGAAACTCTTATATTCGAAATCTTGACAAATTCATTATTCAAACTTCTAACCATCTTGATTACAACTCAACAAAATCACATGTTTATGCATTCGTAATCGAAATGGTTAAAAGATCTTGACAAATTCAAACTTCTAACCATCTTGACTACAACTCGACAAAATCACATATTTATACATTCGTAATCGAAATGGTTAAAAGTTAGAATTTATCATTGAGAAGTTTTGAATTGGAGGCTTCTCATCAATGCATTAAAAAGCAAGAGAGGAATTTTTTTTTTAAAAAAAAAGAAACCAACTAAACTAGACTAAGACTTAGTTTGATATTGAGGTTGGGGTTTGAAAAAACTTGGTCTGGAAGAAGTGCTTTTGAAAAAGTGCTTTTTGAAATTGCAGTTTAAAAATATATATAATATTTGGTATTGCTGTTAGAAAATATGGTAGAATGATAAAATGTCTAAGATGGATATATTAGTTAAAAATAAAAGAAAGAAAAAAATAATTAGGAGATTTAAATTATTTAATGTCCAAAAGCACTTTTGAAACGCAAAAGGACCTAAGAATTAGCTTTTCAGGTTGGGTTGGCTTTTGCTGTCAAAATGAGCTTTTTACATAAATCAAGATTTATTTGGCATTGCGTTTGAGGTGAAAAGCAGCTTTTTTAGATTGAGATGAAATGAGACAAAAAAGAAAATGAGATTGAGATGAAATGAGACATGGATCAAATGGTAAATACACAATTTGATTTAGAAAAATGGTCCATTTCTTTATTTGGGTGGAGCAAAGGAGTTGTACCTACTATTTATTTGCAAAAAGGACCTAGAAACCCTTTTCCCCCCCAAAAATACAAGTCTCAGTTATCAAATGAGTCAATTCCTTTTGTAAAGTATCAAATCAGTCTGATTTAAATATGTTAGAAACATATTAGCAAAAGTGGTATTCTCCAGCCAAAACAAAATCAGTTTTTATAGAACATTAGAAAGACCATATCTTACTCTCTGTTTCTTGCTTCAGTATTTGAAAGAGAAAACAAAAACTATACTAATAATTCACAATCCTTTTCCAGTCAAAAACAAAACCTCAAAGATTTAATGTACAACCTATTGTTTTTAATGCACATTGAAACTGAGTTCCCCATAAGAGATGATACAAAACGAAAGGGAAGGGGACACGAATTTACCAAGCGAGTAAGACGCATGAACAAAATGGAATAGCAGGTCGATGAGCAGCTTGTATAGATATTGCTTTTGCTATAAATCCCAACCATCCTTCCGTCCATTGAATTCCGATCTCCGGCCAGTCAGACCACCATACATTTTAGTGAAAGTCACGAGGCAGTTACTTCTTATATTGTAATGTACTTGTGTGTTTCGGCTGATTGCTGCACTCGAAAATTTCGATGTATCTATCGCCCAAGCAGGTCTTATATATTCAACAGTTTTAGAAGAGCTTGCATTTGCATACAAGAAATTCAGAAGCACATCCTCGCAGTTAAAATTCTTGTCAACTACTTCTCTCCCAGCCTTAGCTTGTGCACTCCAATACCTTTCAAAGGCTAATTGACTATCAATGAATGCAGCCCCTGTAAGAATCATATTGTATCCTTTATTCAACCTGGCATATTTCTCGCCGCTATACTTCAACTGCCTTCCATCAACATACCGAGGATAGAACCCTACAATCCTATCTGGATGTTGACGCCACACCTTAAATCCCCGCTCAACATCATCACAACTCATCATTATGTCATCATCAAGCTCAAGAACAGCACGAGTCTTGATAAGCGGATCCATCTTGAATCGGTTATTGAGCGAGTTCTGATCCTCCACTCTGATCCTAATAGGCACTGCGGAGTCCAGATCACTCAACTTAGGGGGTTCCCCTTTGTTCCAGACCACAACGATTTCTTTTACGGAAGCACACCTTGAATAATGCTTAACGTACATCTTCAAATTCCAGAGTCGAGCATCATATGTCATTGTTAATAATGTAAACTGAGAGTACTGACCCTTCCATGAGTAAGGTTCCTGTGCACCGTTGCCTCCATAGATGAAACTAACCCCTATACAAGAAAATATAATACCAATAGCAAATATCATAGCCAAAACTAATCTTCCAGTATATGTATTAGGTTTTATCCTGCCTCTTATAAATGAAGGTACTCTATTCAAGCGGCTGCAAAACCACCTCACTTTTGAAGAAAATAAATTAGCTCTTTCCCATGCCAAAAGAGTATCACTTCTTTTCCCCGAGTAATTAGCACACCAATTAAGGGGGACAATGCAGTTCACTGCTCCTAGTATGACACCAAGTAACAGAACAAGGCCAGCGACAGCTGCAACAGAAGCACATCCAAGAAGAAAACGATGGACAGAGTCTCCTGATTGTACTCGGTCCCCATCCATAACCCCAACCCATTCACCAGAACTTAGCTGCTGCACATCAAGGTGATGGTAGCGAGCACCATTCCAAACATTCCGGCCCTTCTTGGACTCTTCGAAAAGGAACGGGACTTCAACTTCCTTGTACTCAACTTTTGTAAGGACCTCAATCTTGAAGATGCGTACACGCCTCCCATATGTTTCGCCACAGTCCTGACCAATCCGATAAAGATTTCCATTATACCTAAATGGTCTGCCCCCATTACGAGCACCAAAGCTTCTATCAATATTATAAACAGGGTTCTTCTTGTGTGGTTTCCAAGGACCAAGAGGTGATCTGCTATACCAAATTTCTAGCTGCCCATTCTTCTTTGTTCCAAAACTGCTATGATCTGAGCCAAAAAGCCAATACTCTCCATCATGGTCAATAATAAAGGAATCAATCAGGGGCTTTTTCATGATGGTCCTGTCCAGTTCCCACTGTAAGGGAAAGTTAATTGCTCGATACAGACGAAGATCTCCTTTCTCATTGCTTTCAGGCATCATGTATATCTGTGGTTATGGCAAGAGAAGGCACAATTCTATTAATAAATGAGATAGTCATGTCATCATCATATAAACCTACCATGTACATAACATAACTATTGTGAATGTGCTGGACTTGAGCATTATAGGCCAATTTTTGAAACAAGAATGATTGCCTTAGAATTCTTGTTCAAAAATCAGATAATTATCAGTATTAGTCATAAAATTAGTTACCACTTCGGCCTTTTAGTGTCACTACCTATGGTTTAGGTATAACCTCTAAGTTCACGATCAACAATAATTGGCCATTTGTGCAACAGTTATATTTTTCCTTTCTTGACCATTATCGAATCATGAGGGCTTAAAGATGTCTATGAATAAATTAAATGTGGTATAAGTATACATGAAAGAAGAGCAAATAAACTTACTTGGCCATGGTAGTTAAAAACATAAGGGTATGAAAGATGCCAATCCTCATCCAACGCTATGCCCAGTTGTTCCCATGTTGCTCCCTTGTCAATACTTTTTGCAACCCCAATATCCCCTTGCATGGTGAACGAATTCTTGGTTTCATAAAATAGGTAAAATGTATCTCCCTAGTTCATTATGCATTTCAAGTCAGAGATAGATTCCAGATACAAATAAAATCTAATGTATTACTATTACATCAATTGTAAACCATAGGATATTCTAGAACAGAATTAAATCTAGAAGGCCATATGCCTTTCAAAAAAAAATCTAGAAGGCCATATGCAAGAAAATTCTTTATTTCATTGATAAAATGCGTATGGTGAACGAAGACAGAGACTCACATTTTGTCAAAAAAATTTTGAACAGGTCTTTAATGAAATCATAGAGAACTTCACAAGATGGTTGTAGCATATACCAATTTAAACAAGTTTAATAATAGTTAATACGATATCATAGTCACATGAGAGTAGTTCCAAACATCACAATAAAAACATGAAATAAGTTACTTCAAATGGCATATCTACAGTCAAGAAAAAAGGCCACATCTTAAAGCACGTGTAGTTTCTTCAACTGTTTCTGTAGCTTCCATATAAAACCAACTAATAGCTTCCAAAAGTCAAATGTTTCTGTTGCTTTCATATAGTAGATAATAACTAATTTTTAATCAAATAGTACCACCTTATTGATCCAAGTTCATATCTACCTAATTTCAAATCTCACTCTTGGTGAGCATATGTCTACCCATAAAGAAAAGTTGTCTATGACAAAGTTGATATGAAGATGACTTCTCTTAATTGAATGTTGTGTCAAAAAGTGCAGTCCTGATCTAAAATCATAAGGTACACGTGCAAACTTTTGAAAGGTCAAATAGACAACTTGGTGTTGAATGATTCATCAAGTCAATCTGGGAGAGCGACAACCAGACTGCTAAAAGCCACCAAGTATCTACCTTCCAGAATAGTACTTGTATCTTGAACAACTTTGACTAGTGCAACTACTACTAATATTGAAAATTATAAACAATCAGCTGTTTAAACTCAATAATACAAATAGATTATTAAATTAAATTAAACCAAATGATCCAATGACATAGTATGGCTTGAAGGGGAAAAGAATGCATTCTTTTAATGCATCTGCTGCTATTCATAAGTAGGTTAGAGATGACGCACTTATACTACATGCAATATTGGTTAATGAAAGTTGATTACCTAAATTCTATGTAAGCATCCTAAAACAATGAATGACAAGAGTGACACTTTGCAGGCAATCACTTCTTCTGCTTGTATTCCAAATGATCCACAACAACCGAAATGGAGAAGGGGTGGAGGAATCAAGCACCTTAAATTTCACAGATTTAAGGTATTTTGGCAAGCCAATAATATAACCTAGATTAATAGATTCCTGAGTTGAACAGAACATTCTCATATACTTTTTTTATCCAAAATAAATCCCATCACATGTATGGCGACATTCACCATCCTCTACCCCTGTTTGTGAGAATGATCCATGCTTTGAAGCACATTCATCATACCCAAGAGGCCAAGACACAGAATATGTACAGATGCCTAAGAAACAAACTCGCATCTTAAAAAGTCAATTTCTAGTTAAATTTCTTTCTAGTTCAAGCAAAATAAAAGGCCTATATGGTAAGCGTCAACTCACTCTAGCAACTTATGGAGAATTGTTCTACCCATTGCAACTGTAATTTTTTAAAGGTCAACGATTTTATACCAATGCTCTCACTAGATAATAATAATAAAATAATACAAGTATGTTTTTTTTTAGAAACAAAAAAAAAATCAATTCTGCATGCTACCTTGGGCAGCTGCAGTTCTGGAATCTTTATTTTAATATCCATTCCCTGTCAAATAGTCTAGAAAATTAAATTAATTATTATATCGAGCACATCTATGGTGTTTAGAAAGGTAAATTATGTTTTTTTTTTAGAAAAAAAAAATTCAATTCTGCATGCTACCTTGGGCAGCTGCAGTTCTGGAATCTTTATTTTAATATCCATTCCCTATCAAATAGCCTAGAAAATTAAATTGATTATTATTATATTGAGCACATCTATGGAGTTTAGAAAGGTAAATTATTCTATCATCTTGAAGCAAATATTTAATACTACAGAAGAAGGGCCAAACATCATTGTATTCCAACAAACCATCAACATATGCTAGACAAAATCCTAAACAGAAAGCAGAGAGCAGCAAACAGATTAGTCAAAACCGAAACCGAAACCAAAACTGCAGCATGAGCCTTACGATTCCTCCCACTTGCTAGACTTTCCATTGCACTAATATATCTAGTTAATGCAAAACCAATAAATTCATGGATTCATATTTCCGTCTGCACAGGGCAGTGTTAACATAGACCATAACCTATGAGCTAAAAGGAACTAATACTAATTGTGAAAATAAATTATGTAGCTCTGCTCACCAAGTCCTATATAGTTCCTCCTACTTCAAAACATAACAAAGTAGTTGGAAGACAATCAATGCCAAAATAAACAGACAAGTCGTAAATCAATATCCTATATGCTACAGTCGATAATTGACAATAATAGACATGCACAATGCAAATCATACTTAGTCAATACATACAAATAAAATCAAATCCCCTGCCGTTTGAAACAATGGCAGTAAAAATTATCAAAATAACACCAAAAACTGTTGTAGTTGCAGATATGAATGGAACTAATTGATTTGTGTGTAAAATTCCCAAGTTTCTCAATTCAGTACTATTCATTTGGGCCTATATAAATCTCTTTACCTTTGATTACATATATACCAAACAAAGCAGAGTCAATAACAAGAAGTAGGTGAATAAAAAAGTAAATTCCAATAGAATATCACAAGTGTTCATACAAAAGGAAACAAGATTATAAGAAAAAGTTACCTGAACATATAGAAATGGATCAGCCACAAAATTACTAGGGAAACCAGAATCAGAAGCTGAAGCACAGGTGATAACTGGATTAGCTACTGGCCATGCTGCACTCTCATTCCTCCATAATTCAGCCTAAAAAAAATTGTCTCATATATCAATACCACCACAATTGAAACCAATAAGCAATTTCCCAAATACCCGTATCCCATGAGTCATGAAAACTGTCCCAATGCCCCAAAAATTCCAAATTTTCAACTGTTCAAGCAACACAGGAAAAAAAAATAAAAAGCACCAATGTTCCACTGTACATACATTTTAAAAAAACAAAACCCTCCCTTGTTTCTTGAACAAAAAAAAAAAAAAACAAAACCCACCACCCCAAAAAAATGTTTCAGACAGAAACCAGCCCAGAAATAAGAAAACTTGCATGTAAAAGAATCTCCAAAAAAAAACCCCAAATTTTTTTTTCCCAAATAAACAACTTAGGAACAATAAAAAGCAACAAATTACCACCTTTATTTAATTTATTTATTAATTTTTTTTTGAAAAGGACTTACAGTTTCAATGGGTTTGAGAGAAAAAGGTGAGTTTCCATAGAAAAGACCAATAGACCAAGAACCTTCATTATCTTCTTGACAACCGAGCCAAGGCAAACCCCTTCTTTCATATGAACTAAACGATGGCTTCAAAATTATCCACCCATATAACCCCGCGATCAACCCATACATAACAAAACAAAACAAGCAAAACAAAAATCCCGACGCCACCCGTCCACCGCCTCCTCCGCTGCCACCACCGCCGTTACTACTATTCCCGTTACAATGGCCATTGTAATTATGGTGATGATGATGGTTTCCTTTATGCTGCCACCACCTCATGCAGCAGCTGCCCCCTACACCGCCGCTTTCACCACCACCAGCAACAACCATTGTCACAACCTTGGGTTTTTCCTCCCTTCAGGCGAAAATCACCACCATTTTGCTCCTAAAGGGCCTTAGGTTTTTCCTTTTTAAAATTTTAAATAAACTCGGAGTGCAACTATTAAAGGCAA
>AWWV01009252.1:0-49313 GCA_001974805.1 Corchorus capsularis | reverse complement strand
TCTAATATGTCTAAGTTTTTTAATTAAAATAGTAAAATGATAACAACAAAATAGTTATAATGATATTAGATTTAATTAAATAAAAATAGAGTTTTTTTACAGAAAAATAAAATAGAGTTTTTAGTTGAGTAAAACTATAAAAGTATATTTAAAATTTTCTAATACATCTAAGTTTTCTTAATTAAAATAGTAAAATGGTAAAAATGATATAGTTATAAGAATATGAGATTTTTTTAATTATACAGCAAGCAATATATCAAGCAAAAAATCAATTATAAGTCAAATAAAATAATTGCACATTAGGGAAATAATAAATTTTAATCATAATACATTATTATAAACTATCAAATAGTAAGATGTCAATGATAATAACTTTTTAAATTAGTATGGTAAAATAAAATAATTATAAAATATTGAATTTTTTGAGATAATAAAATATTGAATTTATTTAAATGAAAATATTGTTTTTAGTAGAATAAAACTGTATATTTTGAAAACAAAAATAGTAAAAAAATAAAGCAATTATAAAGATATTATATTTAATTGAATAAAAATAGAGTTTTTAGTAGAATAAAACTATAATAGTTAAATAATGGCATTTAAGAAATATATTTGAATAATAAGGATATAATGGTTAATTCAATTAGAAAAATAAGGGTATAATAGTCGATTCAAAAGTTTCTCATAACTCGTACTTTTATATATAGTATATATATATATAGATAAGTATATATATATATATATAGTATAGATATAGATATATATATATATTATTTTATACTAATAAATTGTATAAATATTCAATTACGTGTGCATTAAATATATTGTATGTATACTGAAATTAGAATGATTTATCCAAAAAAAAAAAAAGAAGACTTTCTTCGCTAAACAACAGGCAAAAAAAAAAAAAAGAAATAAGAAATATTTAGAATGTATCTACATGAAGAGAAACGAAGAATAAATCACCAATTAAACATAATTACGTCACATGATTCTAACCTTAATCTTATATGTGTGATTCATTGTAAATACATGTCTATATATATTGTGGTGCCCTTGTAAAGAAACTAAGTCGGGAAAAACAATTACAACCTATTCCATATTTTTGGTTTCTCTTTACTACAAAAGTGTTCTCTGTTTTTATTCTGGAAACTTTGACGGTTTGGAACCTTTTTCTATGAAAGAGGCAAAGTAGAGTAGTTTGGAAATAAATTGGGGCAAAATTTGCATCATGAAATTTCTTTGAAGGTTCAAAATTCACATACTAAATTTAAGGATCATATATATAATAATGAGGAGAGATTAACTTACACCGATGTAAAACAATTTGTTTTATACCCTTTTCAAACTTTGTATTTAACTTAATCTTTTTACTCAATTTTGATTGTTTTTAATATGCAAAAAAAAATCATGAAGAAGTCATATCGATGCAGCCATTATTTATGGGGAATTTGATTGCAAATTAGTATAAATAAATAAATAAATGGGATCATGCAAAATGAGAAGTATCCAAAATTATACAAGTTCTGTTGAAGTATCCTACATTAATTCTATTAGGTCCCTACCGTTCTGTTGAATTCGACGAATGAGTTCTATTCTGTCTTTGTAAACCCAAAAATAGGACTGGTTTTTAGACCAAAGCCATACCCTTGATATTCTTTTCGGTCCCTAACAAAATGAAAACTCATACTTTATTTTTTTATTTTTATTTTTATTTATTTATTTATTTTTATAAATCCTTGTATGACCCTTTTTAAAATAAGAGAAAGAGAATGACATAGAATGTAGAAAGAGATATGATGAGTGAAAAATTAAGGGCAATTTTGAAACATAAAAAAAAATTGTAGTATTGAAAGTTGAAACCAATCAACCCTCTTTTTTATTTTTAGAAAATAATTCAAAACTCATTGATGGAGAAATCTATAGAGATTGGGATTACAAACACAAAGGAAAACTCGTATATCACTACATAATTAGTTTCAACGTAAAATATAATGAACTAAATAATGAGCTAATAAACCCCTTTTCTAAAAACTAGACTATCCGCTAGATGCAAGCTGGAGCCCACACAATACTAAGAATAAAATTGAATAAATCCTGACCCAAAGACTCGACCTGTCCATGAGGAGACTCACTAGACCCTTCTAGTAAATCCTCTTAATTTTGATGAAATAGTTAAAGACTGACAAATTAACAACCCCTCTGAATCTTAGGTCGTCCGTCCTTAATCGCGTAATCAAATACAAACTCGATTTAAAACATTTTTTTAGATATCACACTTTTAAGAGAAACTAAAGTAAAATTAGGTAATTTATACTATCGTACATTAAACATTGATTACCTTTAATTAAGTTTAATGGTTAGGCACCCACGTTTTAGAGGATAGAATTCTCCCCACCCTATACCAAAAAGAGTGAAGACAAATTATCCAACTCCAGCCTCTTTAGCCTTTATTCTATTCCTTGGATTTTTTAATGACAAAGGGCCTTTAATTTGTTTATCCCCAATAAATATTTTTTTTCCTTCCTTTTTTTGTGCATTTGAGATCTACATATCGTCTAATTAAGGAGGGAAAAAAGAATCTACTAAATTAGCTTTTAGCCTCGTTTATATACCTTTTAGGAGGAATATTATTAACCACTACATAAATTATATCTAGTTTTTCTCCTATTAATTTGATGCTTTGATTAGAAAAAAAAATTGAATGAAACAAAAAGATTCATTTCATATATACTTTGAAGACTAACTACGATTTTTGTATTGAGTAATTGAGATATTTTGTATTATTTCTTTATACATTCATCAATTATATTTTTTGTTAAATACATTCATTCATTATCGTCCGTTCATATATATGTACGTATTAGACGTATTCACAAATTGTAAATCTTATATGTAAATTAATAATAATTAAAGGTATATTGAAAAGTAATATTGAAGCAGCAGTGAAACCTCTCATTGTCCATGGGTTTTCTAAGATCAAGCTGAAGGAAAACTATCAATTATTGTATTCATCAGTTGATGGAAAGTGCAAAGAAATTACATAAATCTTGGATTATTATTGCTTGCATGAAGTACAAAGGAAAGGGTGTTTTGTCCTTTTATATATATATATATATATAAAAAAATAGTACTTGAAGAAATTCCACCCTATGCAACAATAATGCATGTTTGGAGTTGGAAGAGCTCGATAGTCGATACTCTTTAAAAAATTTCTTGAAATGGAGGCACGTATAAGAATAGACGTTGGTTGACTGTTCTTTTTCCTGCTGCTGATTTTTCTTTTCTTTTTTTTTTTAAAAAAAAATAGAGATTGGAAGAGTTTCTTGGTCTAATAACATATCTTGATCCATGCAGTAACTTCGGATTTTATACAAACAAAAATTCAGATATAAACTTTTTGACTTCAGTTGCCCTGATACGAAGGCATATTTACACTTTTAATCTGTTAGATATAAAGGTGTATTATTCTTTTATCAAATTGCACTTAATTAAATATATGAATAGGTTCTCTTCAGAAAAAAGAATAGGTTCATATATATATCTATGTGGGAATTAGTCTTTGCTTAGGTAGCCAAGAAACTGCGCTTCAATATTTGACAAACACAAATTGAATTTTTTTTCTAGTAAACTATTCCTTTTTTCCATTTTGGTACAAATTTTCTTGGAACTGTAGTTATATTAGTAATAATAATCAAATTGCAGTACTTTGAATATATCATATATATATGAGTAGGTTCATATAATACTATGGGAAGGCTTAACTAGTGCTTTAATATATGTGCAATAATCAAATTGCAGTAACTGAATATATGAGATGGCTTAACTACGTACGCTTAACAATAATCAAATTGCAGTACTTGAATATATGAGTAGGTTCATATAATACTATGGGAAGGCTTAACTAGTGCTTGAATATATGAGTACTATATGGGAAGGCTTAACTAGGCTTAATTATAATCAAATTGCAGTAATTGAATATATGGGAAGGCTTAACTAGGCTTAATTATAATCAAATTGCAGTACTTGAATATATGAGTAGGTTCATACAATACTATGGGAAGGCGCTTATACCTAGTGCTTCGGTGATAACACATTGATTTTTCTATGAACTATATNTAATAGTTTATTATCAACTACTACGAAACTATACGTTTTATCTTGGATTTTTTATAATACGAATAGATTCATTTTATAGAGGGATAATATCTTATCTTCTTCACTTGACCAATTCGACCGACAGTATATTGAAATTTTAAATTGGTTAAGAATATTGTTTTGTTTGTAATCTTGTAAATCCTATATATATATATATATATATATATATATATATATATAGACACACTTGTATGTAACAGATACATCAATGAAATCATTTATATTAAAGTTAGGTCTCTCTATCTATTTAAAATTGGATGAATATATATGGTTAATTCGGAATGAATATGGTGAATGGGTACTGGTCGATTTTGCTAGGAAAATTGGTTATGCTTCTAACATACAAGCTGAGCTGAGTTATGGGACTTCGTGATGAACTTAGACTGACCTTTGATAAGGAAAATCAAAGCTTACAAATCTATGTTGATGCTACTCTTGTTATTCTACAACTTAACTGTAAACTGTGCTCACTCTGATATGTACACCTTTTGGTAACATTATTTCTGATCGTAGCTAGGTTGCTATTACAAGACTTCCACAGGATTAAACTCACCCACTGCTATCGTGAAAGTAAATGCGCAGCCGATGCATTGACAACCATGGGATGCCAATTTTAGATAAACCTTTTGTTATTTTTAATGGACTTCCTGACTTAATGTTTGATTGTACTATTTAGTACAATCATGTGCCACAAATACTTGAAATAGGGTAATAGTTAATCCCAAATTACGTGTTTCTAATTAGTACTAAAATAGGGTAATAGTTAAATGGCTTAATGTACTTTTCCACATTTGAACATTTCGCAAATGGCCAAATAAGTTTTTGAACTTTAATTTTGACCAATTGTATCCTTGAACTCTCAAATTTCGTCAGATAAGTCTTTTTGTTGTGAGAAAAACCCACTCCAACATGTCACGTATAAATTTTCTGGAAAAGAAAAAAAATTAAAAAAAGAATGAATTCTGAAGTCATTTTTAAACTGACCTTTGATAAGGAAATTCAAAGCTTACAAATCTATGTTGATGCTACTCTTGTTATTCTACAACTTAACTCTAAACAGTGCTCACTCTGATATGCACACCTCTTGGTAACATTATTTCTGATTGTAGCTAGGTTGCTATTACAAGACTTCCACAAGATTAAACTCACCCAGTGCTATTGTGAAAGTAAATGCGCAGCCGATGCATTGGCAACCATGGGATGCCAATTTTAGATAAACCTTTTGTTATTTTTAATGGACTTCCTGACTTAATGTTTGATTGTGCCGACAATATGGGAATCTCTTTCCCAAGGCTTGTAGACTCTTATTTTTTATTTATCTAATGTTCCATTATCACCAAAAAACTAATATAAAATTGCACAAAACCTACATACAATAAAATACAATGGGTTTGAGCACAGGGGTTCAATGAATATGCATACCAATATAAAATTTTTAATATATATATATATACTAGATATTAGTTTTATACATTCTGGAAAAGATTAACGATCCCTTTCAACTTTCAACCAGGAAAGAGCTAATCGTCCTGTTTTCGTCATTTAATCACTTGGTTTTTTACTTAATCGCCATCAATTCACACTTGATTTCTGTTTGTTTTGGGCCATTAAAGTAGTCTGATATATATTTGGTTCATGCCCCCTGGATTATACTCTTTGTTAGTGGGTTTTAAATGAATTTAGGGATTCACACTTGATGCATTCCTTTTGATGCTAATTAGTTTCCCATTTTTTTCACTTGCTTATTTGGAATTAAAAATTTTAACGTTTTGTTTCAGATACCCAGTTCTACAAAAGTTATTCAACCATTGACTGATAATTTTTTCACTCTAGCATTGTATTGTTAATTTTATATAGTTGCACTATTTCATTTGTACTCTAAATTCCAAGGAAATTTATTGAGAGATATCCAATAGTTATATCGTATTTGTAACTCATATTAATAATTACTAATTGAATTCATGATACCATTGATTAGTTTCAAATTTTTACGACTTCCTGAGAAATGCATAATGGTAACATTATTATTCTCTATAGTTTTGTCATATTACAAATATATGCATTGTAGGATTATTTGGTTCAAGACAATTAACTACTATTAGTAAAGGTTTCCAATGTGATTTTACCAAAAAAAGAAAAGAAGGATTTTAATATAATGCAAGACTGAAAGGCTTTTTGATGCGTAGTGTCTCTTTTGATCTTTAGATTTAGAGTTTTTTTTTTGTCAAACGATTTAGAGAGTTGAAAGTGTTTACTTTTTTTTTGAAAAGTGAAAGTGTTTACTCAATTGGAGAATATCAAGTTCAGTGAGTTTTTTTAATGCTCAATAGTTTATCAATATTTCAATATTCCAGGGGTTAAATTTAGTATTTGTAAATTACTTTTTCAAACCTAAGAAACCTAAAAATACACTTGCCCTTGGTGCCCCCACCCTGTATCTGTCATGACTATAACAAAACGATTGTAATGAAAAAACTCCGCAGCACTAGCGCAGAGTAACCCTCTTGTATATAATTATTTATGAATTACACATAAAGAAAATTTTTATGAATACACATAAAGAAAATTCCAACATGCTAATTATTAATATGGTTAATAAGGTAAATACAATACTCCCTTTGTCCCTTTATATATCTATCACCCATCTATAACCCTTTTTTACCTCACGTTCTTGCATAAAATACTTTGTATCTCGAACCCTTATTTAATACTTGTCTCTTTTTCTTGAAAAGTGTTGTTAATTAAATTCTAAGTTTTTTCTTGAAAGGTCAACAATTTATTAATCAAAAAAGGAAGATTACAACCAAACAACTAAGTTTGATGTTATAGAGTCATCAAATTTAGTTAAGGAGTCAGTAAAGTAGTTTACTTCTCTAAAAACATGGACAAAATTAACAGCACCTATGGCATCAAGAAGGTTATCAAGCTTGTTGAAGAGGATATTGTACTTCCAAGGTCAGGAATTAGGATCCAAAATCCATGAGATGAGAGAGCTATGTTAATTAAATTCTAAGTAAAACTAGTATATGGAAAAGTGAGGTGAGAGAGCTATAAAAAATAAAAGATGAGAGATGTAATGAAGGGTAATTTGGGAAAGTAAATCAAAATATTTATTAAATTTATCAATGTAACTAACTCTGCCTTCTTTTATTGGTATGTGGAAATTCGGTTAGGGGTGACACATAAAACGAGATTTGACTCTTCTCTAGTCCATAAAAAGGACTGGAGAGGGCAGTCCATACTGAGATCATAACACGTGTAATATCAAAGATCTAAGGGCTTATATCATTCTATTAATAACAAACTGTACTTGATTATTTTTCTTTAACCCCAATTCTTCTCCACTTCTTTGTTTTATGCAAAAACACAACCCAATCTTACACCAGGGCTCAATCTTGGATCAGACTTAATTAATAAGATGAAGGAATATGGACACCTACGAATTATACCCAATAATAACTGCTTGACGCTAGCTGGTGGTCCTCAACACTTTCAAAAAACGCCATATCTCCTCATCTCTGCCATAAGCCTGCAAAAGTAGGACTATCTTCTCTCTCCTCTTCATCTCTTTCATGGCCCTTTTATAAGCGTTCTTATTTCGTTCATTAACTGGTCCCCTTCACTCGTTGAAGCTTCTGCTTCAACTTCCTTTGCATTGCAGTGGGCTTCGGCTCTTCATGCGCTCTTTGTTTCTTTTAATGGTTGTGGCTTCCTTTGTCAGGGTTTATTTTTTAAGGGTTTATTTTTTAATAATCTTAAGGAACCATTCAGAAATTTTGGTTGGGGGGAAGTTAAGGATTAGTTATACTAGATCTTAAGGAACCATTAGGAAATTTTGGTTGCGGGAAAGATAATGATTAGCTATAGGGAAGAAGAACATAATCGAAGAAGACTTGGGGAAAAATCTGCTACAATGCAATAATTCTTAATGAACAAATCATAACCATTAGATCTATAATTGTATACATGTTATAATCTCAGTATGGACCAGCCTCTCCCGTCTTTTTTATGGACTGAAGAAGAGCCAAATTTGACGGGGAGTACCCTTTTAAAAATTTAAAAAATGTTGTTTCTTATCTAGAAATAATTATTTTTTCACGTGGTTGTAATAAGTGATAAATATTTTTCCCTTTCTTTTAATTTTCCCAACTTATTTTCAAAAAAAAAAAGGAAAAATAAAAAAAATTAAAAATTTACTCCTTAGTTAGCCTTGGAAATATACACCTTTTAAATTTTTATTTTTATTTTTTTACTTTTCCAAAGAGAAAATTGCGCCAGCCCTTAATTAGCAATCGCCTTTGATGTCAAAAAATTTTAGGGTTTTTCTTTCTGGAGAGAAAATAGGAAGAGATGGAAACTAGAAGGGCGAAAAGATCAAGACGAAGCAATTTGGCTGGCAATATTTTGGTTTTCCCTGAAGATTTGTTGACTGGAATTCTTCCGAAGGTTGCCTGTCAAGTCCATCATTCGCTTCAAATGCGTATCAAAAGCTTGGGACTCTCTCTCCAAAATCCCAGGTTTGTTTGTCAACATCTTAACATTAGCAAGAAGAAAAGCAATTGCTTCTTGTTGTCCAAAGCCGTGGCAAATCCCGAAAGTTCTCTATGAATCTGTTCTTTGATCAAACACTTATTTCTTACCAAGATTTGTCCCTAACGACAAAACCCAAGAAAAAAAAAATCTGTTCCCACAAATGCCCCAACACTTCAGTTTTCCTAGTCCATGATGGATTGCTTTGTGTCATTGATCGAAAAGATTATCGTATAACTCTATCGAATCCTGCCACGAGAGAATTTCGAATCATCCAAAACTTCTTTTCTCATCCATGGTTGATTGGCTTCGGATCGGATCCATCGTCAAATGATTTCAAAGTGATTTTTTGTTATTTGACTGCTGATTTACGTCATAAATGTAAAGTTTACAGCATGAAAACTAATTCTTGGAAGGAAATAAAAGACATTGCTGCTTTGGAAAACCTAGAAATTCATGATAACACAAGCAATGGTTGTCTAAATGGTGTGTATTACTGGCTGGGCTGTGATCGGGATTCAAAGTCACGGGTCCTTGCATTTCACTTTAGGGACGAAGTTTTTCAATTGATAGATTGGCCAATTATACCTCAACCTAATTCATCATCAAAAGATGCCTGCATGTTTCGTTTCAAAGACGATAGGATTTCCTTATGGATTCCCGACGGTCCACCATTTGGGGGAAAAATTTATGGTGACATTTGGGTGTTGAATAATATTGATAAGGGACATTCTTGGACCAAACTTCTAAGTGTTGGACTTGGACCTGTTCCTCTAGTAAAGAAATTATTAGGGTTTTGGAACAACAAACTACTTGTTGAATCTCTAAATATTATTGGTGGATACGATGGTGATGTGATACTTTACGACATCGATACCAAGAAATTTACAAGATATGGAGTGAAGAAATACAAGATTAATCCTTTCCATATTAATGGGGTTTATAATTATGAGGAAAGTCTTGTTGCTATATATTAATCCTAGAAATTAGATCGACTGAGTAGCTATCTTTTTTCATGTTTGTTTAGTTTTGAGACTATAATTATAATAATGTATCTAGCCGGCTACCCTATTGCTTTCTTGCTCATTTTGATGATTGTCAATTGATTGCTAGTTGTGTTAACCATTTTCATTGTGAAAATCATAGTATCAAATCTGAATTTCTTCTAGATCTCTGTGTTTGCATCATGGTCCATAGTTTGAAAATCAGTAGTGTGATCATATATAACTATTGGTGTTAAAGATTAACAAAATATGAAGAATCATATCAATATTGAATAATGGTATGGATTATTTATGACCTTGATATACCTGAGAACTATTAGACCTTGAGATTGCACATGACATGTCGTGCTTTCATTTTATCAGTACTTACAAATTAAGATGGATATTTAACAGGATCCTTAGTAAGGATTGTTCAATAGTCTTCATTTTCTTTCCAGGCTAGTTTCAAAACTAAAGCATGTGAGGATTGTTCAACAGTATGCATCTTCCAGGCTAGTTTTCAAAACTAAAGAGAGATCAGACACTTCCCTCCTTCGAGTTTTTTAGTAGCCCACTGAAGCTGAAGCTCACTCCATCAGTCTCGCATTTGTCAAATTACAAGCTCTCATAATATTCTTCCAGATTCTTTGATTAAATAGTCACAAGTGAAGAAGAGTTGGTCTCTACATTCAAGTCTCAGTATATTGACCACAGATCACAATCAAGAGAATCAACTTGAACATTCCAGCTATACAGTCTGTCTTCAGTGAGCAATCTATCTTAGATGGTCATTTTAGTCATTATAGAATGTTATGGCAAATTACATGAGAACGATAGTAATCGTTGCCACTAAACAAGAGAAGTCTTGTATATGTAACTAGGTAGATTCCAATCACCACTACCATAAATTGAGTTGCTTTGCCTCTCAACTTAAGCAATTTCTTCACATTCTAACTGTATCTCTGGTCCTGGAATCTCCATATGGATATACCTATAAAATGACTTTTGAGTTTTGAGTATAAATCTAATATAATATAACTTGACTTTTTTTAAAAGCAAAGAAATAATAATATATATATATATATATATATATATATATATGAGTTACAGTGAATACTGCTAGTGGATCGTCGTCGAGCAAGCTAAGGCAGTGAACAGCAAAGACTGTAAGGAACAAAAAAATAGATACAAAAATATGATCCAAATTAAATTGATCATATCCACTGTAACTTTGACCGAAAATTGTTTCCCAATTACAATATATGATTGGCAAGAACTAGAAAGTTCATGCATTCATGGCACCCCTAGGGTGGATGAAATCTTGTGATTGTGCCAAAAAAAATCTTTGGAAGATTTGTGGGAAAAAAATACCTTTGTAAGAATATTAATTGCTGAAGTTAAAAACCCTCTAACATTGTGAAAAGTGTGGAGAGGTGTTAACTCTGAATCTTCTGTGGGCAAAAACATCAGTCTCGCCTAATTATTGAGATGGCTATAGCAGTTGAGAGTTTGGTATGGTCATAAAACAGAACACATGGACTTGAGTCTTGACAAAGCTAAAGGGACCCATAATTTGCTTCACACTGTAATCTCTTATATCCTAATTAATTTGAGTGTAGTCCTTTTCCTCTACCCAGTAACAAAGGATATATATGGACATATGTACCTCAACCAAATTTTAGATGTAAGATTGTAGAAACTAATTATTGAAAAAGTGATCATATGAAATAATCTAACAACTAATAAGTAGTTGTAACTTGTAATCCTTTTCGATCATCTGAAATATTAGAACCCAAAGTTTAGTCGTCTTTAATTAGATTAAAAAGTAATGGAAGTCTAGGATTCGAATCCCAACTCCAACCTCCCTCTTATTGATGGTATGATCATCCAAAGAAAAAAAAAAAAAAAAAGTCCGCCCCAAATGCGCTTACTCCATATTACTTGCTACTAGTACCCCAAATGTTTGCCCAAAATGCAATAGATGCATATGCAAAATATGGCAAAATTTTAGAGAGAGATTGATAGAGAACAAAAGATTAATACATAAAAAGTGGGAATTAAAGAAATTAAGATCCAAAACTCAAGTAAGCTGCTAACATGGTAGAAAGAGGAACAGAGATATTATCATCTATTAGCATTGTAATTGGAAGAGATTCCACCACTGTTGCAACCAGAGACACTAAAGCAACTCTAGGAATAGTCCAACCCCAATCTAACTTGAAATATCCAAGAACTGAATAGTAGTAAAGCATCCTATATATGAAACAAACAAAAAAAATTATAATTAAAAAAAAAATCAACAATATCGGAAAACCAAGGTTGCAGAAAATAATGATCAATAGTACCAACTTTCTTTGAAACTTACCCTACAGAAATGAAGAATCCGAAGACAAACATGGATATGCTGCCAACCCAACTCTTACTTTTATTGTAAGGAATCTTAGAGGACCCAAATCTTCGTCCCATTATATCTGCAATGCCTACGAACCACAGAATCCTAAGTTAATTAATCAGGAAAAAAAAACACCCAAATCCTGGGCTGATAATAAGTGTTCCACTCGATTTGGCTTACGACAAAAACTTCAATTCATGTACACTAGTATATATTTGGCTTTTCTTTAAAAGTTAAACCAAAACTCTCAAGACCAAATCAGATTATCTAAATTGATCCGAGCCAAACCAAGACAAAAGTTTGATCCAGTTTTTTCATTTTCTAGATTTTTCAAAAAAAAAAAATCTAAGCCCTATTCAAAGCCTTATATTCTCCATAAACAAAAGACTTATTTGATAATCATTTCATAATACTCCATCCGTCATCCGTCCCATATTATCTGTCCAATTCTATTAGAGGGAAAGTGGACAGATAATATGGGATGGAGAGAGTATTATATTAGTAGTTTCTAAGCTTCTGCCAATAATAAACGCAAAGGAAGAAAAAGAAAGAGTTGTACACAATAATAATGCATATGAAAACATAAGCTCATTGTTTTTATTTTTAATAATTGGGGTTCCATTAACTGATAAATCAAATTAAGAGTAAAGAGTCAAAAAGTACTGAGATTGATAATTTTGGAATGAGTTAATAATGTTTTACCATCTCCACCACACATCATGCCCAAGGAGATGATTCCAATGGGGGATTCACGCCAAAATATAAGAGCACATATGATCAATATCACCACATAATATAAAGGCCCTCTAAGCAACTCCCTGCCACAATTTTATTGGAAATAATTAGCAGTACCCAATTAATCACAATAAATGTAAAATTTTCAAAAAGAAATTAATTAATAATTAAAAAGAACTAGCACACTATTTGAAACGTGAACTTTTTTTTGGCCAGATGACATGATAAATTATAATGACATGTCATACACATACAATATTATAGGGTGGATTTAATAATTCCGTTCTCTCTTCTAGTACAATTTTTCCACAACCACAGAAAGAAATACTATATCAAGTTCACAACGCTTTTTCCCCCAAAAGGCAAAGTTTACATCTTTCCAGTGTGGGTCCAAAATGGATTTTTGATAACCATAAAGATCTTATTTCCCTAAACAGAGGGAAAAAAAAGAATCTTATTCTAAATGATGATTGGTTTATAGTAATTACTAGTAATTATTAAGTAGTAATTATTAAAAATGATTAAATTGCTTCCCATAATTAAAGGAGATGAATTATATGAAATAATTAATAAATGAAGAAAAGATAGAAAAATTACTTGGGATTGCCTTCTCGTGTAACAGATTTGATCAAGCCTTGATCTTCTTCAGCCAAGGAGAGACCATGAACAACAAGCCTTACGCAATTCACAAATGGTACCAAAGATGCAAAGTAACGAGCCTCTACGGAGTTGCTATTCTAGTGACGGATATCAACACAAATAATAATGAAAATTAATCACTCAATTTTTTTAGTAATAATAATTACTTTACAACCCTTTTTTTATTTTAACATTAATTTAATTTCCAAAGAGAGTAAAAAAAAAAAAGTTCACCTGAAAATTGGCCAGGAAACTGCAAAAAGCAACCCTGATAATATATGCACCAGTTTTCTACTTAGACTCTGCTCAAACCAATTGAATCAACAAAATGTTTAGTAAAAGAGAGAAGATTTTTGATTATTATATTATAAAAGAAAGAGTAATGGTGAAGGGAAAGTAAGAAACCTGTGGGATGAGTTCTTTTCGAGTGAGAGTATCGAAGGTGAAGACGAGACCATAGGCGCCGGTGAGGACAGCGGCGGAGGCGGTGGTGTCTTGGAGGAGAGAGGCGACGGTGAGTGAGGCGGCGCGTTGGGGCACGCGGGATAGAATACGGAAGCGAAGCGGGGTCGGGTTGGGGGTTGAAGGAGAGAGGAAGAGGAAACGAGGCGGAGGAAGAGGAGAAGAGAGAGGAAGTGCGGCGGAGTGCGGGTGGCAGTGGCGGCTGAAGATAGAGTGGGTAAAAGACAAGGAGAGACTCATCTCTGCACAAGAACCAAAATACAGACAGAGAGAGAGACAAACAGAGGAGGAAGAGAAAGACGGGAAGTGAGCTTCTTGTTCTAAAGATTTTTTTAATCAATTTTATTATCTGACTGATTATTGAAAAAAAATGGAATTTTGAATGATTGATTTTTCTTTTAAAAAAAATAAATAAAACTTGTTTGAAAAAGAAATAAAAAGATTGCTTGAAAAAGAAAAGAAACGGATAAAAAATTTTAACTGTATGAATGACGGTGACATACTGAAACAGTGTGATACGGTAATGAGAACTGAGAAGAATCTAAAACAACCCAACCGACAAAATGGTAAGGTTGGTCACAGAATCTTTTTTTTTGCCTTTGTTAGGAAAAACAATAGGTATAGGTAAATGTGAAGAAAGGGAGAATGCTCTATTCCCCATTTTAACCATAATAGCCATATACGGTTGATTTCTAAGGTAAGTAACTTTTTAGTACTATTGATCCAAAAAAAAAATTCTCAAAAGAGAAGTTCTGTTACAAGGTTTCTCAATATATATAGCCAGTGTAATTATTTGATATTTGGACTACACAAAAAGGTGAGGAATTTTTTTTTTTTTTTTGCCAGAAAGGTGAGGAGTTGACAAATCCATTTCTCAATACACTTTTTTTTCTATAGTAAATTACTAAGCAAATGTAAATAATTTTATATTATATAGAAATATTATTTTTTTGGATAAATATATAGAAATATCTATACTATATATAAAAGTACGAGTTTTGTAAAACTTTTGAAAAATCTATTCTATCCTTATTTAATTTTTGAAACGTCTATTATATCCTTTTTTGCCTAACATATTTTTAAAACTACCGTTATACAATTAATTTTTAATTTTGTTAATTTACATTTAATTAAATCTACGAAATACTATCTCAAAAAAAAATGTACGAAATACTATATATCTCAATTTTACATTCTCAATTAATCCACTATTACCAAGGGAAGCTTCGAGCTCGAAATATATTGAATTCTTTATATCGTTATATATCAGCTTCACCTGAAGAAGTTCCATTAAATAAGCTTTTGATTGAGTTCCATTAAATAAACTTAATTCTAAAGAAGAGTTGAAAGTGTTTCTCGAGTCTGACTTAGCGTTAATTCTAGCGGAAAATTGTGGTTGGGCTCCTAAGTTATTAGGCAAAGGTCATGAATAATGGAAGGGAATGGAAGATGGTATCTTAAAATGTGGTGTTGAAAATGAGATTGCTAGGAAACCTTGGATTACCAAGTTTAGCTCACTAAATGATAGTGTGAGGATTTGGTGCTTGGTCTTGGATCAAGTTTTACCTTGAAAGAGTTTAAAGAATTCTATTAATTTTTTTCGAAGTTGATCACTATTTCTAGAGAGAACTTAGTGCTTTCTGAAAGGCACAGATTTGGACTGATTTCTAATAGATCATTGATGTCATCTCTTGGTGTTGAAGATTCTGGCACTGGTTCATGGATGGCCATTCTGTACTTCAAAGGACCTGTTGGAGCATTGCTACTTGCGTAACATAACGGTAACAGCACAAAAATTTATTGGATTGGGTTTATTGGATTAGGTTCTTTATTCAGGCCCAACTATTATGTCATTGAAAAAATCCGTTTCATTTATGAATGATTCATTTCATCTATGGCTTTGATCTCTGAAATTTTATAATTGCCCTAGACTTCTATTATGTATTAAGCTTGGAATTATAAACCCAATTAAATCCTCATAACAATTTATTTTATTTTATTTTATTTTAATAGTATTCAAATCTTTCTAAACTTATATTTAAATAAACAGTTTATTTTAAATTAATTATGTTAATTTGTTTACATTTTGTATTTGATAGTTTAATGTATTATTATGATTAAAATTTATTATTTCCCGTGCAATTATTTTATGTTAATCTCTAGGATTGATCTAATTCGGGTTGATTCAGGTTCAGGTCATTAAGAATTTGAGGTTGGGTCATTTCGGTTTTGGATTGAGCAGATTTTTTGGTCGAATCGGGTTTGATAAGGTTTGGTTTCAGGCAATCGAGTCGGATACACATACTCTAGTGAAATTTTTCCAGCTAAATTAGTAGTATACTTAAGATTTTAATTACTAATTAAGATAAAATTTTATTTAAAAATTGATTATAGTGATTGGTCTGTTTCTATTTTTGAAGTGTATTATGGTACAACAAGAATTTAAGTTTTTAACATAAAATTATTTCGTTTGACTTATAAAGTTTAAGATGTCAATCAGACGGGTTTCATGTTATCGTCATCTGGGTCCTGGTCAAATGGGTTAGGTAATTTTCTTGGGTCATTCGGGTTTCGCCTCATCTAGATTCGGGTCATTTGGGTCTCGAGTCTGGTGAGTTCGTGTTTTGACCTCTGGTCACTCGGGTTCTTGGTCATTTGGGTTTTGGGTTTATTCATATAATTATTGTTCATATAATGAAATTTAGCAAATTTAATCATAATAGGTAAATTATAACGATAATATAAAATTTCATTGAGTAAATATAATTTAGAATGGTTAAAATTATAATAATATGGATGTTATTAAATAAAATATAATTTTAGTTTATAATATTCTCGGATCATTTGGGTTAACTTCTCGGGTCATTTGGGTTATGTGTTTGTCAGGTCTAGATCGGATGGGTTTGGATCATTTACCTTTTCCTTTTCAAATTCGGGTTCAGCCGGATTGTGTAGGTTATCGAATTCGTATCAGGTTTTGATAGATCTATCTATAATTAATTTCAATTATTAATTTAATTTTCATTTAATTTAAACACGAGGATCACGTGCAACGCACGTAGAAATGAATACTAGTTATTTTATATATGTATATATAATCAAATTTTTTGAGGTAAAATGCATATAAATCATGGAAGCAAGTAGCAGGCTAGAAGCCCATTTCACACACACAATAAAAAAGAGTACAGCCCATTTCATCAAAGAAAAAAAAAAGAGTAGCAGTCCATTTAAAAAAAAAAAGAGTAGCAGCCCATTTAACAAAAAATAGTAGCAGCCCATTTCAAAAAAAAAATAATAGCAATCCAAGTTTGAAAATTTGAGAAGCCCGTAACAAAAAACAAATTGAGAGTAAATTTGTAATTTGAAACAATTTTTAGGTTGCGTTTGGTTTTGGTTACAGGATGTTTTATTCCTATATCACATGATAATGATTTAGGACTAGTCATGTTTTATAACTGCTAATGTTTCTTAAATCTTATTTGGTTAGGGAATGTTACATTACTAGGTATGTGGTGGGTATATTTCATTCCCATGTTTGGTTAATTAACATGGTATATTCTCATACTAATGGGTATGTGAAAATTCGACATTTGATAAAAGGTATGAGAATGTAACATTACCACCTATATGGGTGGGTATGACATCCCCATCCACATTCCTAGAGTAGTGGGTATGTGGTCATGACCATATTCCTTATTGGAATCTTTTTCTCAACCAAACGTGGGTAAAAAATATTCTCATACTAACAAATCCATGGGAATATAACATTTTCATCAATCAAACGCAACCTTAGGGGACATTTCATTAGGATCACCCCCAGATCACTAGTGATCTAAGATCACCAGTGATGCAAGATCACCGTTGATCAAAGATTACATGGGTTTATGGTGGTAATCCAGATCACCCTTAGAGGGGTGATCAGGGAGTAATCCAAATTACCACACCAAACCAAAAAGTGTAATCAAACGAGCTGATCTGAAATCACCTGTCAAGATCACCCCCAACAAAACACCCCCTTAAGGGCATGACAGTCTTTTCAATATATTGAAAGCCCCCTCCTTCCTTTTCACCACTAGTTCCGTCCAACTTTGGGTGGAAGTAAATTTTGCAGAAATAGCTTGTCCATTTCTCTCCCATTTCCCTTCCACTTCTTTCCTTCTATGTATTTCTCTCCTACCAAATAAAAGAAGCCTCTTCCTTCCTGTCCATCCCCCCTCCCCTCCCTCCCCCCATATGTATTTCTTTCCTACCAAATAAAAGAAACCTTCCCCCCCCCCCCTATTTATTCACATATCAATTCTCAACCCGCATGTGTAGTCTATTAAATTTCAATGACAATGTATTAATTATATATTTTTTCATATAGTACTCATATAGTATTTACTTTCAACAATCACAAGTGATTGGTGGCTTTTTATTGTGCCAAGAAGGGGAGAGGCCTGAAAGCCCAAAACTCTCTCAAAGCTAAAAGGCATCGTTGTTTAGTAGCCATGTTGCCTAACTATCATAAAACAATTTGTAATTTCTAAGTATTTTCATTAGAGGCCCAAGTCTCAAGTGTGCCATCAAAGGCTAATAAAAAAGTTAATGTATGAACTAAGTCCACTATGAGGAACAAAGTCCAAATGGCCTTAACCCCACTAGGCCCTTTTGGTATCCATGATACCTTAAGAGGAACTTTGCTCTTTATATTTAACCAAAAAAAAAAAAAATACTATATGTTTCTCACCAATGTGGATAAAATTCCCACTACACCAGCAAACTATCTAACAACTATAGTAATATGCCTAGTTGATACAACAATCTTTGATCAAGGCAAGTAACTTATTAACCCGGTCAAATATGGTTAAAAAGAAAAAAGGTCGATTAATCGATTAATTCGACTACTTTAATTAATTGATTTAGCCCATTTTTCTCTTATCCTAGAGTGTGTTTGGTATGGGGTGATCAGCTCAAAATAGAGGGTGATCTACGCTCGTTGATTAGATCACTGTGTTTCGAAAAAACTTGGAGAAGTGATCTAACATCAAGCTACAATGATAGAAAAATAAATTGTGCACAACTTTATCCTTTTTATATTTGTATTTAAAAAAAATACTTTCTTGTAAATTAATACTAATAATTATTCCATGATTAATTATAATAAGTTATTACTCTTTTAAAATTCGTCGATTACCTATATTTAATTGTTTTCCTTGGTTATTTATGCTATCTTTATTTCAATAACAATTTTATTTGCATTTGATTAGTTATATGCATTTCTTTTAAAAATATTTAAATAAAAATTTTATAAACATCCATTTAGAAAAAAAATAATATATTAAATTTTAATTATTGATTAACTAATTAATTTATATAAGAAAATAAAATAAACATCCTATAATTATAAATTGTATGAATTTTGAAATAATGGTTATTTTGGAATTCTTATTCAATTTTATAATTAATTTTCAAATCACACCAAATGGTGATCTTTATTCACTAGTGATTAAAACTGTTCCAATTTCCAAAACATGGTCATTTTAAATCACCAACGATTGAATTACTGTAGTAATAAAATCACCATGTTATTAGATCACCACAGTGATCTTGGAAAGAATTCCAAAATACTACTTTCTAACGTATCATTGTTTTTGTTTCTGTTTTTTTGTTGTCACCATGTTATTAGATTACCACAGTGATCTTGGAAAGAATTCCAAAATACTACTACTAGGTATCATTGTTTTTGTTTATGTTTTTTTGTTGTCAATTTTTTGTTTTTGAAAACAAAACAGTAAAACATGTTTGGCAGGTTGTTTATGTATTCAAAAATTTTGGAAACAGAAAAAGTGGAAGCAAAAATTTTGTGTTTTCATGTTTTTCCAAAACACTTCCAAAACACAGAAGCACAGTCATTAACGGTAACTCACATACATTTTCACTTTCTTTTAAAACTTTTTTATTTAAAAACATACAACAAAATTGTATATCCAAACATGATTTTGTTTTCAAAAAATTGACAATGCAACAAAAGCAAAACAAAAATGAAACAAAAATAAAAAACAGAAAAACGAAAACGATACCAAACTAACCCTTCTAATTTCACTTCAATTAGCAATAGCATGTTATAATTTTCAACTCCACAAAGGAGAAAAAGTGACGAGAACACTTTTTTTTTTGAAAAAAAGAAAACTACAAAAGCTACCTCAATTCATAACAACTAACTGGATAGGAAAAACAACCCCTTCGAGCATCCGCATCAAGAATAGGCTTAAGCTCGACTAACTATTCTTGTGATCAATGAATCATATGATCAATGAATGACCCATTATTATGCTGAGGAGCATATATTATATATATAATTTTTTAATACAATAAAAAAAAATTGTGGAAATATCCATGAAGCAACAAACAAGGAGGATAAGAAAAAAATACTAAAAAAATGGCATTGTTCATATTTTGTGCGGAATCATCATGGAATATACTAAATCAAATTCAATTGAAAACCCTAGATAGAGTTGACATTGTTCATTCCACCCAATTTTCTCTCTCCCATTTTCCTTTCTCAATCTCAAACGATGCTTCCAACTCCCAAACACTCCTTTTGTGGACCCACCAACATCCACCAACAACGGTAATTACTAATTATTCAGAGCCCAAAGGAAACTAAAAAATTATCAACAACCAAACACGCTTTAATCAACTTGTACTTTGTGCTCCTCTTAACTTGTACCTTATTCTTTGAGATATTTTCCATTTTATTACCAGTAAAGGAGTAGAATTTTGCTTTTTTTCCTATAAAAATCTTCTTCAATCGCCTAAAGCTTCTAAAACCCAGAAACCAGAAAGAGAAAAAGGGTGACAAAAAACAACAAAAACAGAAAAATCTCTTTTTTTGTCGTTGACTTGTATTTCTGAGCTTTGTTTCTCTTCATCAATGGAAGGAGGAGCAAGTGGGTCCGTCACTTGTGGCTCTTGGATCCGGCGACCCGAAAATGTCTGTTTGGTCGTGTTGGGTCGGTCCAGGACACGACCCGGTTCTTCTTCTGTCATCGAGATTTTCTCTTTTGATCCCAAGACCACTTCTCTCTCTTCATCTCCATTGGTAAGCTCGTTTTCCAGTATAACATATATGTTGAGCTCTTTCCCCAAAAGAAAATAAACTCTTTTTCCCCCGAAAGACAGGTGTTTCGTTTTCTTAATTGAATCTTCCAATTTTTTTTTTGAAAGTGCAAAAAAGAAAGAAATGGGGTTTTTATTTATTACTATAAAATGGGTTTGTGTTGTTTTGTTTTAATGGTGGTTTAAATTTCCCTCCTTTTTATGGGGGAAAGCTTGTTTTCATCAACTTTATTTACAAAGAAGTAAATTTCATGAATTGTTCTGGCTTATGATGGAAGAAAGATGGCTCGACTTTGATTGATAGTTAGGATTAGTTTTTTGCTTTAGAGGAAAAAAACTTTATCCTTTAACTAAAATAACGGTCAAGTATGAAGGGGTTTTCAAATTTCTGTCATTTATTTGGAAGTAATATTTATTTTTTAAAATTGTAATATTAGGCTAGGCATGAGCTTGAAGAAAATGATGGTGATCCAATAACCATTGCAGTGCACCCAAGTGGAGATGATTTTGTGTGCTCTACCACTAATGGAGGCTGCAAGTGAGTTCTTCATCCTTTCCTTTTTTTTCCCCTTACTTTTTTGTGTCTTCAACTGAAATTTAAACTTTATTCTGTTTTTAAGTATTGATTGATATTCTTCTGAAGTATTTCTTGAACGACATTAGGTGCTATAGATTATTAAAGTTTAAGAAACTTGTTTAGGCTGTCTATGGGATTGAATTTGAAATTAAATCTGGGGTGAGGCAAATTGTGTGCGATATATCCATGTCAGAATATTTCACTTCGATTCAAATCATGCTGCAAAAGCATGTTCTTGAAAAATGTCAACTATTTCTTATGATAAACTTTTATGAGCCTGTTTAAGTAAATATTTAAGATTTTTTTTTTACAATTCACAATAACTAATAAATAGCCTTTCTCAAGAATATGCTTACATGGTATGATGTGAATGGGGAGTGATGTATGCTGAGATGAATTGGATACTAAATAGGATTGAGTTGATCAGTTGGAGTCTGCCAGCATATTAATGATTTCTTGAGCCCTAGATATTGATTCTGCGCATGAAAGTGTCTGGACCAAGCTGCTGTAATCCTTTTAATCAGTCTATCTTTAAGAAGCACACCTAGGTACCTATTTAGTAAGGAACCAATTTTTAAACCAGTAGCTTGCTGAATAGTTGCCAAATTGTGATATTTAATTATTGCAGCAAAGAACTCACGCTTGGCATCATTCATTTGAAGCCCTGTGATAGATTAAAAGGGATGCATAGTATTTTGGATAGCAATAACCTTGGTAACAATTATAAGATCATCTGCAAAACAAATGTGAATTAGTACAACTTTAGTTTAGAGGATGATAGGTGAGCATCTATATTTTTAGCAGCATCATTAAGGAGCCCACAGAGCTCTTAGATGACCCGAAAAAGATAGTGAGAAAGGGGATCACCCTGCCTCAACCCCTTTCGGCAGAGGAATAGCACTATAAAACTTTATGATCCCTTGGACAAGTAATGATCTCATAGTCATTTTTTATGTATGTTTCTCTTACATAAGCTTTGTTTCCCCTTTCGGCAGAGGAATAGCACTATAAAACTTTGTTGATTTCTTCAGTATATAAGCTCTCTTTCTTTTCTCTCATATTTTTTCATTTTTAATGTAGCCATGCTCTGTTTTATGTATGTAATACACATTAAACTGTGAATAGTGTTTACAGCTAATTATTACTTTACATTAGCCATTAACCTTTAATTATTTTGCAAAGTGTAATTATAGATTGACATATTTCTTGTGATGTGCAGATTGTTTGAGTTGTATGGTCAGGAAACAAATTTAAAGCTGGTTGCCAAAGAATTACCTCCTCTCCAAGATGCTGGTCCGCAGAAATGTCTAGCTTTCAGTGTTGATGGTTCTAGATTTGCGACCGGTGGGCTGGTAAGCAATCACCTAGAATTTATTAAAAAAATTATGGTTTCTTTCATGTTGGTAACATCTATCTTGATCAACGATAGGATGGGCATCTTAGAATCTTGGAATGGCCAAGCCTGCGCATCATCGTAGATGAAGTAAGAGCACATAAATCCTTTCGGGATATGGATTTTAGGTAGGAATTGAGCTTATTTGTATTTCTAACAAAACCTCTCTGTTTTTATGCCATTAACTTTTTGTACGAAGTTAAATTATTTAAGTATTCCTTTTAAAGAAAGTGATAACCCGATCTGCTGTCTAGAGATGTTACTGACAAATAAGTTGGCTGTAAAATAAAACTTCTTTTCACATTAAAATGTTTCTAATGAGCACAAAAATAAGGCTGATATTGTGTATGTCTATGGCATGTGGTAGAAAAAGTGGATGCAAGAAAAAAAAAATTGGCCACTAAATGGAGGTTTTGGTTTATTTTAGTGGTTTTAGGTTATCAGTCCAATTACTCAATTTGATCTGGCTTGTTTGTTATATTCTAGCCTAGATTCGGAGTTCTTAGCTTCAACATCCACTGATGGTTCAGCAAGAATATGGAAGATAGAGGATGGTGTTCCTTTGACAACTTTAGCTCGCAACTCGGTACCATACTAATTCTTTAATTAAAGATTTTTCTATTGTAACGTGCAAATTTTAGTCCATCTTTGACAAATTTTGTTCTATGTTGTATAGGATGAGAAGATCGAATTATGTCGGTTCTCCAAGGATGGGACAAAACCATTTTTGTTTTGTTCTGTTCAAAAAGGTATGCACGCTTCTGTTTGAAGTAAACAATTTACCTTGTGTGATAATTGACTTTATGAAACTGTGCTGCTGTGATGTGACAGGTGATAAAGCAGTAACTGCAGTTTATGACATTAGTACGTGGAATAAAATTGGGCATAAGAGGTTACTGAGAAAGCCCGCTTCTATTATGTCTATTAGCCTGGATGGAAAATATCTTGCTCTGTAAGCAGCATTACCTTTTGGATTTCTTCTTTCTAATATCAAGGTGCATGTACAAAGTTAGCAAAGTGAATGATAATTGCTTTTGGTTTGGTTTGGTTTAATTTGGTTTGGCTGGTTGAAAATGTTAAAATTTTCATAGTATTAGTTTTCTGATCTTTTCTCAAGTCATGTTTTTCTCACCATTGAATTTTGTGCTTGCTTTAGAATAGCTTTATCTTTAAGAGTTTTGTCACCATTGTTAACTGCAAGGGTGAATTTTGTGTGTGCATGCATGTCCATACTCAATATACGTGTCCATGTATATTTTTGACTTGTCTAGATTATCATGAAGGGAATATGGTAGGGACATATGAAAGGGAAATAGGAATGAGACACAAAGAGGGAAGGATGGGGCAATCAGGGGTTCAGGATTTATGACTAGCAAGCACTTGTTTAATGATGCTTGAAAAATAACATTGATAATACTTCTTTTTTTTTGGTGAAAACATTGATAATACTTCAATGAATATGTTGATAATGCTTCAATGAATATGCTTGCTTGTTGATAATACGTTTATTTTCTTCATTGTAGGGGAAGCAAAGATGGAGATATCTGCGTAGCTGAAGTAAAGAAAATGGAGATCAGTCATTGGAGCAAAAGGCTACACTTGGGAACATCCATTGCATCACTAGAGTTCTGCCCCAATGAAAGGTAAGATTCAATGCAACGAGTACTATTTTGGCTAATCATTGAGAACGCAAATATTCTTGTATTTAGTTTTTCATGATATCATTTCTAGATAGTAGTCATCTGGCCAATCTGAAAAGATTCTGGATCCCTTTAGCCTTTCCAAATTGGGCAATCTCACTAAATAAGGATGACATAATTGTTACCACCATAGAGATGACTGAGCAATGCTTCAGATGGGGATTTTGTGCTTGCTTAGTGTTTTTTATTTCTAATTTTAACTAAATTTTTTTCCTTTTCTCGCTGAAGAAACTGCTCGGTGTTTAGCTACTGAAAGTCATTCAAATTTAAGACAAATTTGCCTGTGAAATTATATATTATATCGGTGTTTAGCTGCTTGATTTTCCCTTGTGGTTGTTCTGTTGCAGGGTTGTTCTCACATCTTCTAGTCAATGGGGAGCTATGGTAACAAAACTAACTGTTCCTGCAGACTGGAAAGGTACCTCTCTCTCGCTCTCAGTTGCATTTGAACACATTGTCAAGGATGCAAGAACTGATTTTATTATTCTTTATGCGCAGAGTGGCAGATTTATTTGCTGCTTTTAGGACTATTCTTGGCATCAGCAGTTGCATTCTATATATTCTTCGAGAACTCTGATTCATTTTGGAACTTCCCTAGTGCAAGACAACAACAGACAAGACCAGAATTGGGTTCATTTTTAGGGGATGCACAATCAGATGATCAAAACATGTGGAATGCATTTGGACCTTTAGATATGTGAGCAATTATTTGATTCAATCAAATATGGTTTTTTCAGTTTTTGGACCTTTAGTTTAAGTGTTGTACTATGTAGTTGTCATACTTCAATTCCCGGGAAATTTTAGCATGATTTATACGTATAGACTGCTCCTTTAAGAGGGTGCCAAGTAAATTTGTTTTTTTTTGATTCATTTGTTTCTATCAATATGAAATAACTTGCTTAGGGTTTAACCCTTTTGAATGAAACACAAAAAGGTCTTTGCCCAATATTTATTCAAAGAATTTTAACATTCCAATTTCCAATATTTTCACTTACAATCTTTAAGGTGAAACAACACTTGAACATCATTTGTTTGCAATCAAATCAACGGTGTTTGAGTATTTTTCTTGGATTCTAGGTAAAGGCTATTATATGCTAAATTTCTTTTGATTTTTACGCTAAACTGATTGTTAATGCTTTCCTCCATAAACTATCTCTCAAGGTGATTGCTAAATGCTATCTAATTCATATTGGTTTTTTTAGTAATTCCTATTTCCTACTACTCTCCGCAATAAATAAGAAATCTTAAAGCAAAATCCTTAAACATGCTTTAAAAGGGTAGCTTTCCAATTTTGGTTTCCAGTTCTAATTTGGTGCCAAAGGTTCAACTTCAAAATGAATAGTAAAAAGTTCTTTGGTCTAACCAGTAAGTGATCGTTTTAAGTGGTTCGACATTTGTTCCCTTTAAACAAGATCTTGACTTTTGATTTCAAATTTTTGTGAATGAAGAAAGACATTACGGGGAAACTTTATTCCATAATGGGTCAACCCGGCTTGAGAAAAGTTAAGTAAAAAAAAAGTTCACTAGTCAGGTGTAATATATTTCCGGTCCAAAATACATAGACATGCTAGATTATCTTTCTACATAGTAAATTTATTTAACACATTAATGAAAATGGCAAGACTAATGAAATAAATCTAAGGTAGTCTTCGAAACCAACCCAAACATAAACAGCTACTTAAAATAGTAAGTATTCCATCCAGGCCAATTAAAATTTGTCCAATAGAGAAACGTGGAACGCAAGTTTGCAAAAGGGTTAAGACTTAATACATCTATTAAAAGCCCTCTGCCCCCTATTAACCAAGCTCTAAATTTTCTTGCTTTTTGCTCTTTTTCCATGGATTCCATGGACTTTGAATGCTCCGCTGAAAAACATTGATAATTATGACGAGGATAAAGAAGCAGCTACTGAAATTTACACGAGTGAGTAGTGACGTTGATGGCAGCGACCACGACAAAGGTGATCAAGATTCTGATTATAGTTTCTGTTAAGTTGCTAAATTTGTATCGCACTGGGAGGCTTGGGCATTATTCTGTAGACCCTCTTTCCCTTAACACTTTGCAACCATTTGTGAGATTTACATGAGTAAAGTTGTGATTCATTTTGTTATTTTTATGAAAAAAAAACCACATTTTGAGCCTTCCCAAGTAAATTAATAGATTGTTACTTATAACCCAACAGGTTGGTTGTAGTGTTGCTTGATATTTACTCTATAAAAATATTGTTGGACTCAGTTGTTCTTTCTTTTCCTTTCACTTTGTTTTATTAGCGTTTGAGGAAGGAAGACATCAGAGTGTTCTAAAGTGTTATATATATGCTTGTTAATGTAGTTTATACAAGCAACGAATAAAGAAGTTCGTTGGGAAATAGAAAACAAAACCATATATAAAGAAGTCTTGTCATTTTCTTTTTCCTATTAACCCTTGAGGAAGGAAAGCATTGGCGTGTTCTAAAGTGTTATATATATATATGCTTGTTAATGTAGTTTATACAAGCAACGAATAAAGAAGTCCATTGGGAAATAGAAAACAAAACCATACATAAAGAAGTCCGTTAGAAAATAGAAAACAAAACCATACATAAAGAAGTCTTGTCATTTTTTTTCCTATTAACCCTTGAGGAAGGAAAGACATTGGCGTGTTCTAAAGACTAAAATATTATATTTATGCAATTATGCTTTGTCGTTGTATACAAGAAACGAATAAACAGGTTTGTTGGTAAAAGAAAATAAAATCATATAGAGTTCTTTAATAAAATCATACATAGTGTATTTGTTTTAATTTGTTCAATTTGTTTGATTATATATCTAATTGTATTCACTGATACCCAAATTCCAATTATAGCTTGCAATATGCAAAATAAATTTATGCTTGCAAATTCGCATAGATTGGGGAAACTTATTTGTTTTTCTTAAATATATAAGTATAATATACCTAATAATAGATAGTAGATACTCTCTTCATTCCACAATATCTTCGCTTTAGCTTTATGCACACAGATTAAGAATGCATTAAAAGTTGGTGAATTTCAAAGAAAAATTCACTTAAATGACTATAATGTCCTTCAATTAATACTCTAAATCTTTTTATGACATTCTCTCTCCATCTTTAAGTAGGGGTAATAGTGGTAAAAGTACATTTGATACTTCCTTGAAATCCTAAAGCGACAGATATTATGGAACAAAAAAATTTGGCTAAAGCGACAGTTAATTTGGAAAGGAGGGAGTAGATAAATAAATGTTATATATGTTATGTAAGTGGTGTGTCTTTTGTATAAAGTTTTGCTGTATGTGAAAAAAATATATAGAGAAAAAGAAAAGTATAATTAATTTCTTAAAAGAAAAGAAATGTAAAAAAAATTGATAAAGAAGTTGCATAGTCTTGAATCCTTTTATCTCAGGACAAGACAAGACAAGAGATAAACTTTGTTTATTTCTCTATTCTGTTTTGTTCGAAAAATTGGAGTTGTAATAATTGTCTCCATCTCCAATATTCATTTCTCACATTTTCATTCACTAAAATCTCAAAAATGGAGTGGGAAGAGGAGGTAGAAGGTGTCCTCCACTTGAGACATAAATTTCATGAGCATGCCTTGGCGTTGGTTGATATTAATCAAGGTGAAGAAAAAGATGTTGCTTACTGCCAAGGATGCGGCCAAGTGGTATCAGGTCCATGCTTCAGCTGCGCAAACTCAGACTGCAATTATCACCTTCATCAGAAATGTGCAAGGCATGATTATTGCTTTTATATTTATAATCATCTCCATAAGCACTTGAGGTTTTATCTTCAACATCCAAGGCATGATTATGTTTGTGCATTATGCAAGGAAAAAAGCAATGTGTTTTTTTATGAATGTGGATTTTGCTACTTTTGCCTTGATATCAACTGTGTTTTATTTTTAAACAAGTACTTTTATCAGTCCAAAGATGAAGCCCACCAACTTCCATTCATTCTCTTTGAAAACCAAAAGGATAAACTCAATACAGTTCCTTGCTCCTGGTGTCATGAACCCTTAGCAGATTCCAAATCCACATATGTTTCTGCTGAATGTAAATTTTACCTTCATAAGAGCTGTTTTGATCAGTTACCAACTCAAATTGATCACCCTTGTCACCGCATACACCCTCTTATTCTTGAGTTTGATGATAAGAAAATCAAATTTTGCAAGATATGCCAAAAGGGAGATGATGATAAGCAAAATTTCTTGTACTATCATTGTGTTGCTTGCAATTTTGACATTCATCTCCAATGCATTTGGCCAAGGCCTATTATTGAAGATAAAAGGTATATTCATGAGCATCCATTCACCCTAGTTTGGAGACGAGACTCGTTCATGTGATGCATGTGGCACAAATGGCAAGTTTGTTTCATACCTATGTTGTACATGCCACCTTCATGTCCATGACAAGTGTGTTTCGTTGCCGCGCACCATCAAAATCACACGACATGATCACCCACTTGTCCACAAGTATTTCTTCAAGAAAAATGAGTTTGAAAAGCATGATTGCCAAGTTTGTTTCGATCCAGTGAAAACAGAATATGGACATTACCATTGTTTGAAGGAAGATCAATGCAACTATGTTGTCCGCGTGGAATGTGCAATAGGGGATCCTAATTTACATGACGTAATTGACGAAGAAAACCCAGAAAGTAATTTAGCTAAAGATATGGAAGATTCTAGCTTTCGTGTAATTGAGCAGAACAAAGATGGAGATCAAGCTAAAAAGATAAGGCATTTCCTCCATGATGAAGATGAACACGAATTAGTACTGTTGGAGATGAAGCTGCTGGAGAATGTCCATGATAGTCGTCGTTGCGACGGATGCATGGTATCACTATCAATCTCAACTGATCCATTTTATTATTCTTGTATAAAATGCGACTTTCTTCTTCACAAAGGATGTGTTGAGTTACCAAAGAAGAAGCATCATTGGTATCACCGAGCCCTCACCATCCTCCAATCAGTCCAATTAGTCAACAACAGTTATTTCAATTGTTATCTATGTTGCCATCTACTGGTTTCTATTACTAAAGTAGAAATGGAAAAGATCAGATGAAGTTGTGCCTAAGGTGCGTACAAATCCCTAATATAATCAGAAGTGGACATGTACACAAGCACAATGTGTTTTTTGATCATAAATACCGGGGGTAGTGCAATGCTTGTGGTCGCAATATCGATAAAATTGGTGCATTCAGATGTAAAGATTGCAGCATTACTTTGGATTTTGCATGTGTTACATTGCCTACCACAATTGAACACAAGAGTGTTTGTGATCAACACTTGTTACAACTCATCACTTATGGTACTCAAGAGTCAGAGGAAGAGGAAGCCTACTGTGATATTTGTGAAACAAAAAGAGATCCAAAACATTGGTATTACCATTGTGCTATTTGTGAAACTTGTGCTCATCCAAAGTGTGTTCTTGGTAATTATCCATTTATCAAGACTACTGCTCCACATCAAAATATTTATTGCAATAACCATCATACATTGAGTTTTGCACGGAAGAAGATTTATGAGTACCCTCTTCAATGCTCTCGATGTGGTAAGCATTGTCAAGATCTATTTCTTGCGTAATGTAACTATATTCAACACTCCTTCGGCTGTCCATGACCTATGAATTTCATAGCTTTCCGGTAAGTCATGTGCAAATAATGGCAGCTTTAATAGAGTTAACATTCTTCATTTTGATTCCCTATTATTTCTTTTACATCTCTTTTCAATATTAATCTTAATAACATTTTGCTTTTCAATCTTAAAAAGCCGTCTGCCCCCTATTAATTAACCAAGCTCTAAATTTTCTTGATTTTTGCTCTTTTGCCATGGATTCCATGGACGATTTCAATGCTGCGCTGAATAACATTGATAATTATGAGGAGGATGAAGAAGAAGCTACCGAAATTTACTCTAGTGATGGCGATGGCGGCGGCGACGACAATAGTGATCAAGATTCTGATCATAGTTATGATGGTGATTACTCGGATTCAATATTCGATGTCTCCACCACCGTCAAGCAGAAAAATTACAGAGTCCTTGACGAGACAGATATTCGTAAACTCATGAACGATTCTATTGCTGAAGTTTCATCAATTCTTTCCCTACCAAAAGACATGGCAAGCATCTTACTTCGTTACTTTAGGTGGAGTGTTTCTCAAGTAATCGATGCCTGGTGTTCTGATGAATCCAAAGTCCGTAAAAAAGTTGGATTAACGTTAGAGAAACATGAATTTCATGACTTAACAGGCGAGATAAGTTGTGGGATTTGCTTTGAATCTTATTCTAATTAAAATCTTAGTTGGGATAATTGCGGCCACCCTTTTTGCAGCGATTGTTGGGGTAATTATATAACCACTTATCTCGGCGAAGGTGCCGGACCGTCGATGATAAGATGTCCGGAACCTTCCTGCCGTGCTGCTCTTTCTCAAGACATGTTTGATAAAATTGCAACCGAAGAACAAAGAGAGAAATTTTCGAGTTTCCTAGTTAAGTCTTTCGTGGAAAGCAAGAAAACCCTTAAATGGTGTCCTGCGAATGGTTGTGAGTATGCAATTGAAATTGACATAAATGGTGCTAATAATTACGATGTTTCTTGTCTTTGTTCCCATAATTTTTGCTGGAATTGCATGGAGGAAGTTCACCGGCCAATGGGGTGCGACGTAATTGCAAAGTGGAATGAAAAGATCGCAGACCCCGAGACAAGAACCATGTTAAGAATCATGTCATGTTCCAAACCTTGTCCGAACTATAAACGACCCATTGAAAAGAACACTGGGTGCATGCATATGACATGTAGGCCTCCTTGCAACTACGAATTTTGCTGGATTTGTCTTCAAAAATGGAGTGGCCATCAAAATTATTATAACTGCAATCGTTATAGTGAAGTGAAAGTTTCGAGAGAGAGGTCCAAGGAATCCGCCAAGAAGTACTTCCATTGCTGTGATCGTTGGGAAGCACATGGACTTTCTAGGCAAAAAGCTGTGAAGAATTTAGAGAAGTTGAAATCTGAAGAGATTATGAAACTATGTTATAATCAACAGCTAATTTCTAGTGAGGTTGATTTCGTAGTTGAAGCATGGAGACAAATAATTGAATGTAGGCAAATATTGAGGTGGACATATGCATATAGGTATTTCTTGTCGGAGAAGGAAAGTGGCAAGGTAGAGTTGTTCGAGTTTTTGCAAGGTGCGGCGGAATCGAGTCTCGAAAGGCTTCATTCCTGCACGGAGAGGGGTGTTGGGGAGTTGCTCATTGCCGATGGACCGTCGCTAGAGTTATTCGATGAGTTTTGGAAGAAGTTGATTGGATTAACCGGTGTGACTAGGAACTACTTTGAGAATTTGGTTAAAGCCTTGCAAAATGGCTTATCTGATGTTGAATCCAAACCGGCTTCCGTTTCAGTCCCTAGGATGAAGTATGATCAACCCAAGAAGGCAAGAAGGCGTCCAAGAAAAGATTCTAGCTAAGGGTATTTTCTCTATTGGGATTGGTGTGATTTAGTTCTTTGGGATTTGAGTGTTGAGTGTTGACATTCTTCTATATACCATATCATTTCAAATTTTCTTATTAGTTGAATAGTGCTTTTTTAGTTAAATTTAGTTGGTTGTTGAGTTCTAGCTTGTTTGAATAACATCTATTAAAAAATGAACTAATTTCTCTAATTTGCTCTATTAAAGTCCCCCCATCCATAATGAGGGTTCTCTCTTATTAATCTCACTAACAGCTAACACTGAATCACTCTCCAAAGAACAATCCATAATACCATACCAATAAGCAAGTAACAAGCCAAATCTTATTGCGTAGATTTCTGCAAACAAAACATTTGGAACCTGACTAATCCGTGCAGTGGAGCATACAATCACTTGTCCAAATTCATTCCTTACAACAGCTCCTAACCCAGCCTCTAAACGAGATGAATCAAATGATGCATCTGTATTAACTTTAAAAGATCCCGAACATGGAGGAGTCCACTCTTGACTTGATATCACTCGATCAAATAATTGGCTGCTCCTAATAGTGGATTGCTCCTAATTGACTTAATATTATGTTCGTTGAATGGTTATATAAGTGCAACTATTCTTCGAAAAATTCTAACAATTCAAACCTGCTCAAAAAAAAAAGAAAAAAAAAATCATCCCCATTGCACACCATGAATTCTCCCATGCATGACCCTTTGATCCGACAACCAATCAAAAGGCTGGAGACAAAGTTTGAGAGAACAATTATTAGCCTCATCGTGTACTCGCTAATATTAGTGCTGACAAACGTATGGGGTCGAAAGGGCGAGGAACTCCTCCAGGACTACGAAAACAGAGCTGTAATTATGCATAGGATGGATGGTATTTGCAGGGTATCGATCACATTCGGCGCATTATTTGTGATCAAAGATATTTTTCGGCCTGCTAATAGGCTAAAAGGTTCAGCCCATAAACATTTCAAGGTTTGGCTAAACATCTCATTATCTATCATAACCGGAATTGTTCTGATATTGGCAACTGGGATAGTTTTTGCTGAAGGAAAAGTTGGCATATGGGCTAGAATCAGTCTGGGGTTTCTAGTGATCTCCGGTCTTGTTGTGTTCAGACAATTGAAACACTTAGCTCAGTTCATAGATTATGTTTGGATGGTTGATTTGTTCGATGTGGGAGATGTGGTAATGATCGACTATGTTGATTACGAAATTCTTGATATCCGCCTGGTGACGTGTGGAGAGGTGATTTGTAAGGAAGTGGCGACTGGTATCACTCGTAATTTGGGGATCCATTATGTTATGAGGGCCTCTGTTGGCGACAGAGAATATATACATTTGTATTAATTTGCTGTTGGAGAGAAACAACACATTAATTCTTCCAAATAATTGCCCTTCTGTTTTTTATTAAATTGATCACTTTGGAATGTGTTTTCCGGTTTGAATTGTTGTATTCCATTATATGAAATGAAATGAATATATATTGCAAGTAAGCGTTTCCAGCTAAAGAAGACTTTGTACTTATATTCGACAGACCTCTATAAAATGTAATCAGAAGAAAATAATTTTCTAATTTCCTTGGACCTCGGAGCATAAGAAACTATTTTTAGTGTCTAGCCAATATGTCACCGTTCGAGACCCAAGTCAGTTTAATTCTCTCGTTTTTCCTTTTAATTTTGCTTTTTGGTACTTGCCACTTGGAAAGATTTTGGTTTTGGATTGGAACTAATTAGTTGTAGGAGTAGGAGATAGCCTTGTATATATTGATCCCAACTGGAGACTTTTAACATGAAAATTTGACGTTCAAAGTGTTAGGATGAAATTTTTATTTACAAGAGAAATTGTAAGGGAAAAAAATTATGTTTATGCCTTTTATCCGTTTGATGAAATGTCTCAACCAACTTGTTTGACTGCTTCAAGCCTTCAGATTCCTTTATCATCTGAGTATGAGTTGCTGAGAAGCTTTCCTCTTTTGTCATGAACAAGATGGACCTTGCAAACCCATTCTATATAAAGGTTCTTATTCCTTTAAATAGCCTCTAATTTATTCTGTTACCTGCCAATCCCAATTGACTTCATATGTTTTATGATGTTTTTGCTTCATTTTTTTAGGGATGGATGAGATATTTTGAACAACAAAATGGCATTTCTCATGGAGTTAATTCCCATAACAAGGACAATGTCAAAGGGGTAATTTAACTCTTATATCTAACCTGCTGAGATCGGATTAGTGCTGCTGGTGCTTCGACCTTCTCATTTAATTTAACAACCTGAAAGTGTTCATTCGCAACTCTTTTCTCCAGATTGGTAGCCATCCTAATGTCTATTTGTTGGATACTCCTGGCATTTTACCTCCTAGTATTCATGATGCTGAGTTTTGCTGCTCGAAGCTAGCAATAAAAGGTGGGTTAGCAACTACATTTTGTCTCTCTCCACCAGGGTATGAATTAACTTAATCCTCTGTTTAATAGAGTAGTTATATCTTTACAGCGAGTTTTCCTTCTGCATTTACAGGAGCAATTAGAGACAGTTTGGTTGGGCAAAAGGAACTTGCACAATATTTTTTGGCTATTCTCAACTTAAGTTACCAGTACAAGCAATGAGAAAAATTATTGACCAACCTTGGTAAGTTGTCATTTGCAAAAAGCAAACTAGAGCACTCATGTTGCTCTCAGTTGGAGGGAAGACAGAGAAAGCAATATCTAATGGATCACACACAGGTATGGGCACCTCTGTTGCTTATAAAACTATCCTAACATGAAAATTTGAAATAAACTCTTTCACTTTTATGTAAAACCAGAGAATAAAAATGATGACTGTTCAGCACTTTTTTTTTCCATTCACAATCCTTTCACTTATAACCCAATAGGTGTTGGTTGTAGTGTTACTTGATTTTTCCTCTATCAAAATGATTGTTCTTTCTCTTCCTTTCAATTTGTTCTGTTAACACTTGAGGAAGGAAGGGTGTATGTATATATAAAATTTATTATTTATACAAATTTATATAATAAAGAAGCCCGTTGGAAATAGAAAACAAAACCATACATAAATAAGTCTTGTCATTTTCCTTTTCCTATTAACCCTTGAGGAAGGCAGGTATTAGCATATTCTAAAGTGTTATATTTATGCGATTATGCTTTGTCAATGCATACAAGAAACGAATAAAGAAGTTTGTTGGAAAAAGAAAAAGAAAAAATCATACAGTAGAAAATTTGTATTTGCTTTAATTTATTCAATTTTGTTTGATTATCTAATTGTTACTTACTGATACCCAAATTCCAACTATAGTTTGCAATATGCAAAATAAATTTATGCTTGCAAATTCCCATAGATTAAATCAACATTTGGGGAACTTACTTGATTTATTTTTAAGTATAAGTATAACCTAATACTAAATGTATAGTAGATAGATAGACAGAGAGATAGATAGATAGATAGATAGATATTGTATATGTTATGACTTATTCAAATGGGGTGTCTTTGGCATAAAGTTTTGTTTTTATTATTCTTGTTCATGTATGCAAAAAACACGAATATACAGAGAAAAAGAAAAGTATAATTAATTTCTTTAAAAAAATAAAATTAATAAAGAAGTAGATAGATAGATAGATAAATGTTATATATGTTATGACTTATCCAAATGGGGTGTTTTTGGCATAAAGTTTTGCTTTTAATGTTCTTGCTAACTTAATGTTTGCAAGAAACATGAATATATAGAGAAAAAGAAAAGTATACTTAATTTTTTTTAAAAGTAAAAATTAATAAAGAAGTATCGTAGTCTTGGATTGAATCCTTTTATGCCAAGACAAGAGATGAAAAATTACAAACTTTGTTTCTTTCTCTATTTTGTTCGGAAACCTATTATTACAGTTGTCATAATTGTCTCCATCTCTCCAAATTTTCTCACATTTTCATTCACTAAAGCTCAGAAATGCAGTGGGAAAAGGAGATAGATGGTGTCCTCCACTTGAAACATTTGCTTCATGAGCATGCCTTGGCGTTGGTTGATATTAATCAAAGTGAAGAAAAAGCTGCTTACTGCCAAGGATGCGGCCAAGTGGTATCAGGTCCATGCTTCAGCTGTGCAAAGACATACTCATACTGCAACTATCACCTTCATCAGAACTGTGCCCATGCACCCTCTGGTATTCTTAATCATCGTCTCCATCCTCGGCACGAGGGTTGTTTTTTTCTTCAAAAAGGTCCAAGGCATGATTGTCTGGAGTATGCTTGTGCATTATGCAAATTAAAAAGCAATGTGTTTTTTTATGAATGTGAACACTGCTACTTTTGCCTTGATTTCAATTATGCTTTATTTTTATATAAGTACTTCTTCTATCAGTCCAAAGATGAAACTCACCAACTTCCATTCTTTCTCTTTGAAAACCACAAGGATAAACTCAAAACAGTTTCTTGCTCCTGGTGTCATGAACCCTTAGCAGATTCCACATATGTTTCTGCTGAATGTAAATTTCACCTTCATAAGAACTGTTTTGATCAGTTACCAACTCAAATTGATCACCCTTGTCACCGCATACACCCTCTTATTCTTGAGTTTGATAACAAAAACCGATTTTGCAAGCTATGCCAAAAGGAAGAATATGATCAACATTTCTTTTACTATCATTGTTTTACTTGCAATTTTGACATTCATCTCAAATGCATTTGGCCAAGGCCTGTTATTGAAGCTAAAAGCTATCATGAGCATCCATTCACCCTTCTTTGGAGACAAGACTCGTTCACTTGTGATGCATGTGGCACCAATGGCAACTTTGCTTCATATGTATGTTGTGCATGTCAGCTTCAAGTCCATGTAAATTGTGCTTCATTGCCACGCACCATCAAAATCTCACGACATGATCATCCACTCTCACACAAGTACTTGCTCAAAACAAAACAACTTGATTGCCAAGTTTGTTTCGATCCAGTCAAAACAGAGTTTGGGCATTACCATTGTTTGAACACAGATTGCAGCTACGTTGCCCACGTGGAATGTGCAACAGGGGATCCTAGTTTATATGAGGTAATTGAGGATGAAAATGTAGCTGAATATATGGTTGATTGTTCCAGCTTTCATGTTATTGAGCAGAACAAAGATGGAGAAGCCACAAAGATAATGCATTTCCTCCATGAACACGACTTAGTGTTGGAGATGAAGCAGGAGAATATCCATGATTGTCGTTGTTGCAACGGATGCGTGGTATCACTATCAATCTCAGTTGATCCCTTTTATTACTCTTGTTTAGATTGTGACTTCGTTCTTCACAAAGGATGTGCTGAGTTACCAAAGAAGAAGCATCACTAGTATCACCGATTCCTCACCACCCTCCAATCAGTCAACTTCGATTATTTCTATTGTCGTCTATGTGGCTATCGGTGTACTGGTTTCTGCTACCGAAGTTTAAACATTTATGGAGTAGAGATGGAGTTGTGCCTAAGGTGCGCAAAAACTCCTAATATCATCAAAAGTGGACAAGTACACAAGCACAGGGTGTTTTTTGATCATAATTGCAGGGGGCAATGCAATGCTTGTGGTACTCGTACTCGCGATATGTTGTTTGAAGTTGGTGCATTCAGATGTAAAGATTGCAGCTTTACTGTGGATTTTGCATGCCTCACATTGCCTCCCACAATTGAACACAAGTCTGTTTGTGATCAACACTTGCTTCAACTGATTACTTATGGTACTCAAGACTCAGAGGAAGAGGAAGAGCAAGCCTACTGTGAGATTTGTGAAACAAGAAGAGATCCAAAACATTGCTATTACCATTGTGCTATTTGTGAAACCTCTGCTCACCCGAAGTGTGTTCTTGGTCGAGATCCATTTATCAAGACTACTGCTCCACATTGGGATCAGTGCAATAACTATCACAGCTTAAGTTTTGCACGGAAGAAGATTTATGAGTACCCTCCTCAATGCTCTCTATGTGGTAAGCATTGTCAAGATCTATTTCTTGAGTGTGCTCCTTGCAACTATATTCAACACTTAGACGATTGTCCATGGAACCTATGAGTTACATAGCTTTCTGGTAAGTGATAAGTAAATGGTAGCTTTTATATATACAATACAATATTGTTTATTTCTATTCATCTCTCTTTTCAATACTAATCTTAATAACATTTTGCTTTTTCTTTTTTTTAACTCTATATATAGCGAGGAAGAAAAACTGGGTCATGATCAGCTACAAGCATTTGGAAAACATTATTCAAATGATCCTGGGTATCCAACCAAGCTAAGGAATAATTCACTCATTACGATTTGGCCTTTTTTTTTTTTTTCTTTCTTTCTGATGAATAGGTTTGTCAAAATTATTCTGAGGATGGGTGTTGGGATTCACTACTACTGCTTTATTTGGTTTGTGTGGTTTGCTATACATTTCTAAGATTGGGTTTGCCTTCAACATTCTTCTTGGTTTGGGATTGTAATTTTCATTTCCTTATAATAAAATATCAAGGCTTGATTTTCTAATTGCATGTATTATATCATTATTATATGGTAAAATATGAAATTTTAAGTTTTGTATATATTTCTCCCAAAAAAAAGAAAAAAAAATGAAACAACAACAGCAATGGTCATTAATCACTATATCACCATTGGCATTAATCAAGATCTCTGTTTCAATTCTTTAATTCAAGTTGACAATGAAGATCATAAATCTAATCCTGCTGAAATAGAGGGGAAAGAAATAAAAATTTCAAAAATCTAAATTAAAGTTGGTTGTTTGACTACCACAAATTTTCAAAATCAGATCTCATAAGTCTCAAACAAACTCAACCTATCTAATTGGTAGTACGAAAGGTCTGGTTTGACATTGCGTTTGAAGATAAAAAAGTTGCTTTTAAACCCAAACGCAATACCAAATAAATCTTGATTTGTGTCAAAAGTTAATTTTGAACGCAAAAGCCAAGTCAACCCGAGAAGCTAATCCCCAGGTACTTTTGCCTTTCAAAAGTGCTTTTAGATATTAAATGTCTAAACTCTCCTAATTATTTTTCTCTTTCCTATTTAACTAGCACATCTTTTTTAGACATTTTATCATTCAACTTCATTTTTTCATAGCAATACCAAACATTATTTATATTTTTCTACCGCAATTTAAAAAAGCACTTCTCCGAAACACTTTTTCCAAACCAAGCTTTTTCAAACTGCAACCTCAATGCCAAACTAAGCCTAAGGCCTGGTTTGACATTGCGTTTGGAGATAAAAAAAAGCTGCTTTTGAACCCAAACGCAATACCAAATAAATCCTGCTTTGTGTCAAAAGCTGATTTTGAACGCAAAAACCAAGTCAACCCGAGAAGCTAATCCTTAGGTGCTTTTGTGTTTCAAAAGTGCTTTTGGACATTAAATAACTAATATCCCCAATTATTTTTCTCTTTTCTTTTTATCTGGCATATCCTTTTTAGACATTTTATCCTTCAATCCAATTTTTTCGCACCAATACCAAACATTATTTAAATTTTTTCGTCGCAATTTAAAAAAACACTTCTCAAAAGCACTTTTTCCAAACGAAACTTTTTCAAACTGCAACCTCAAAATCAAAGTAAGTCTAAGTAAACAGAAATTGAAATGTAGAAAACTTCTTACACCGCAGGAATTCTTTGAGATATTATTGTTATGTCAAAAAAAAAATTAATCTCATTATTATCTCACAGTTATCGCTACTAATCTCACCGTTACACATAAATAACAGAACCTAAAAATTAAGACAGTCTAATATAGGACGAAACGAAACCAAAGAGAAAGAGATCCAACATTTTAGGAAGTGGGACCTATATAGATTGGTCTGAAATCTGGATGGCATTATTGAGATTCTTTCAAAAATCAGCCCCCTTGTAATTTCCCAGCCAACTTTTATAAATACCCATGATAAAAGCCCAAAAAGGGAAAGGGCAAAAAAAAAAATAAAAAAATCGCACTACTTGCAACTGAGATTTTTTCTGCCATCTTCAAGATCTTTTTTCTCTCTCTCTCTCTCTTCTGATCATCAGACATGAATTGTCTTCAGAATCTTCCAAGGTCTGATCAAAATTCCTTTCTTTTCAAATCTTTATTCTTTTAAATGTTCCATTCTATTTCTTTAACATTGGTATTATCCATCTTTGCTTAAAAAATTTTTCTGGGAATAGTTTCAGATCCTATGCATTGCTGCCATTTCAAGGTTTCAACTGTAACCCAAGAAAGCCCTTGTCTTGTTCCATTAATATGATGGTAAATTTCCTTCTCTTACTCTTTATTCTTTATATTTGTTGTATAATTATCGACATTTGTACTTATTTTATGTTTATATTTGTTTCTTATGCTTCTTCTTTTTCGAATGATTTGATTTAATTGTAGGGAGGGATGAATTCCAGTGATATACCACGAAGTATGGCAGTTAAGGTGATTTAATTGTCCATGGTTTTCAGATTCCTTATCTGGGTTTTTGTTAGAATTAAGTGATAGCATCAGAGATTTGATTTTTCTGTAGATTCTGTTTATTTCTTTTCTTCATTTTGATCTATTTGTTTTACTGTCTTCTGTCTTGATAATATGAACTCTTTGGTTTTCGTCTTAAATTTAGATATGTGTTTATTTTTACCTTTCAATTCTTTACTCTTTATGAATGGATGCTGTATATTCATTGGAATAAGGTAATTTTATGCTTCAGCTGAAAGAGTTTCATTGGGTTGAATCTATGTAATTATGATTGGAAATGAGAAGTTTATGTAAAGAGTGTTTGTAGTATTTATCAATGGGAGATGATTAAGCTGTTGTATATTTATGTAATTTTGTGATAGTTTGGTTTATGATGGAAAAAAGCCTCCATCTATGGGTGCTGCTTTATTGTGTTTTAACTGTGATTTAAATTACTAACTTCTTCTTCAACAGGCGATTTCTGGTTCAACATCAAGTGCAGAGAAGAATAGCTCTGATAAAGAGGAGGAAAAATCTGAAATATATAGTCATAATATGACAGAAGCCATGGGTGCTGGTTAGTTCACACGTATTCTGCTTTTGCTTTAAGTTTGAGGAAGTTTTGGATGCATTTAGGAGTAAATGGCATTTTTCATATCAGAGGCTCTGTGGCCTTCTGATTTGGGGTACAAGAAAGTAAGCTAAATCTTGCTATAAATGCTTACAGCTCGCAGGAAAGTCTTCTTAAAATGAAGTTTCAAACAATACAGAGGTTTCCATAGTACTTTCTGGAAGTCTCTGGAAGTTTCGATGTCAAACTTATATATTAATATCTTGCTTTTTGATATGATGTTATTGTTGCTCAGTGGTGGTTTGAATATATCATTTTGTTTCCTTTTTGGATAAATGTTACTTCTAGGTCTAGTTGTTAATTATTTACTTATGTGCTTTTTGCTGCAGTTTTGACTTATAGACATGAACTAGGAATGAACTATAATTTTATCCGTCCAGACCTAATTGTGGGCTCATGTCTGCAGGTAATTCTCATTTTTCTAAGTAAATAACTGAAGAACAATTCTCACTGAATGATTTTCTGAACTATTTTCCTCTTCAAATTGATAGACTCCTGAAGACGTTGACAAGCTTCGTAAAGTTGGTGTGAAAACCATATTTTGCTTGCAGCAAGATCCAGATTTGGAGTATCCTAGACACTTTTGTCGTTGCAGCTCCATTTAAATATATGATTTGAACAAGAGCAAGTAACTAATTGGTCTTGCTCTTGCATATTTTCATGTGAATGATTGTAATATATGTCATTTTTTGGACATAATGTTGACAAGATTGGTGAGGAAATATGCAAGTACTGTGATTCCTTTACTTCAATCTCTAGATATTTTGGGGTTGATATTGGTGCCATTCAAGATTATGCCAAGAAATGTGGTGATATTGAACACATTCGTGCTCAAATAAGGTCAGATGTGACATTTAAGTGATCATACATTGTAATTATTTTTCATTGTGAAAAGCATCATTTTTTAAAGACTATGAGGCAATTAATTTTTGTTTTCAAGACCTAAAACGTTGGATCACTGATAGCTTTACATGATAAGGAGAAGAAGCCTTTTTCTTCTTTGTAAGTCTTTTTGTTCTTAATGTGCTTTGATCAATATTTGATGACAGGGACTTTGATTCATTTGATTTACGCATGCGGCTTCCAGCCGTGGTCAGTAAATTATACAAGGCCATAAATCGGAATGGAGGCGTGACGTATATACATTGCACTGCTGGACTTGGAAGAGCTCCTGCTGTTGCGGTATCCAACTCATTTTTGTTTCTAAAATGTTTTTGGTTGTTCTAATTTATCTGTCATACTGATATGTAGGTTTTTTTCTGTCATTAATCACAGATGGCATATATGTTTTGGGTTCAAGGCTATAAACTTAGTGAAGCTCACAGTTTGCTGCTGGTATTTTTGTCTTTGTCTCCATTCTTGTCATTTCTGTTTGGATAATGATCTCAGAACTATGAAGGCTCCATCTGTTAAAATTAATCATGAATTAAACCATTAGAGCGATCAGTACATTTGGCCATTTGGGTGCCAGGATTAATGTTTACCATTTTAAGTCGATGAACTCTATTGTGAATTAATATTATTAGCAATAAAAATATTTAATTTTCCAAAGCACTTTTGTATGTAATCATCACTGCCGTTGTATTTGCTATTCAAACCACATGATTGAGAATCCATCAGTTGAAATGGCAACAATTTTATGCCTGTTTCTTAGTTATGGTACATGAACAGCTTACTATCTCAATGACACCTTCAACTTAACTCTTGGATATATAATTGAACCTATGTCTGTGGAGCAGCCCCTTCTGTTTTAGGTATAGGGCACTAAAGTGTTAGTATTAATAGTCGGATGTAATTTCAGTTTTTCTTTTATTCACAGCAAACAGACCCAAGAGTCCCCATGCTTTCCAAAACCTGAATAGTTCTTTTGTTATTGGATCCTTTTCATAGATGTACGTTCATGTTAAAATTTAGATGGTTCGGTTCAATTTTGGACTTATTTGTAAATTTGGGTTTAACACTGGTGGTATAATAATCCTCTCTTTTTCTTTATAATGATTCATATAGGAGGTATTGTAATTGTCATTACTGTGCTGTATTTTATATCTTATAAAATCTCCTTTTTATCTATTATCTTTTTCTATTTCAGAGCAAGCGTTCATGCTTCCCTAAATTGGATGCCATCAAAAGTGCAACTGCTGATATTGTGAGTCATTTTCCTTCTTAATCCATGAAGCTGGATTTTTTTTTTTGGATGTTCGAATGTATTACTTTGTTGGATTAAGAGTGTGTTTTAAGTTCTATACTAACCCCGCTTGATTTCCTGAAAAGTTCACTTGGTAGATCCATGCTTTTTAAAAACCATCATATATCTGATGTGTGAAGTGTGCTTGCACTTTTCATTAAATTTGCTGTAAGAATTATATATCTTTCCTTTTGAGGCATTAAATTGTCCACTTTCTCATAAAATTTAAGTCATTCATATTATAAAGCAATTGACTTTGGTTGTGGGCAATCTTTGTTATATTGTGGGTTTGCATGATCTAGCTTCTTCATAAGAGCTTATTTTCTTCTAGTGAGTCCCATTGAAATCAAAATTTTTAGATTATAAACCTAATCGGATTCTTGATGCTTAATTTGTTTGTTTGTCTTGTGCCGGCAAAGGAAGAAGTAACTGTGTAAAAAAACTGTGAATCTGTGCAATTTGCCCTACTTCCTCTTTTTATTTACTTATGCCTCACAATCCCTGTCTCCTTTCGCTGCAACTTTTTTTGGTTAATATTACCATACCTTATAAGTTAAAATGTGCTTACACCAGAGACAGAAGAAAAGCTTTTTTACTCTTTGCTCATGAGTTCATTAAATGAGCAGTTATTTGGTATATCAGTACTATTTAGTATTTACTGGATGAAAGTTATTTCAAACTCATTTTATACTATATTTTCAATGTAAAGCTGACGGATCTCAAGAAGGAGCTTGTCACTTTAACATGGGAAAACAGCAAGTGCTCTACAGTGGAAGTTTCTGGACTTGACATTGGATGGGGCCAGGTAATGGTCTACTATTAATTATTAGCACATTGATGTGCAAGAATTTTCTTAGATGCTCTTTCTTGAGAATTATTTTGTTCAGTTTTTCTCTTCTTTGAATTATGGAAGCCAGGGAATTTGTTCATGGATGCAAAATGTCATGTTGAAAATTTAAAAGCTACAATAATCTGTCAATATTTTATATATCATTCGATTGCATACATAACTGTGTAATTTTTAAACAGAATTTTTTCATAAAAACTGGAATTTAAAAAAAAACATAAAACAGAAAAAAAAACCCTATTTAGACTTAAAAACTCACTTTGAAGTTTTTGAATATGATAGACCTTAACTAAAAGTAAAAAATAAAAGATAACATGGACATTTACAGTTTACGCATACAATAATAAGTGTTGGATGGTTTTGCCTTTTCAAAGTGATTTAAATGGTGAATCTCATTCCAGCATTGACCTGAATAGTTGAATCTGCCACTCTGCTTCACAGTGCCTTTCCTCAGTTCTGCACTTATGTTCTTGCAATTTACTGTAATCCTTTCCTTAAGAAGCCCGTCATCAAACTCAGTTTATTAAAGAAAAACTATTCTATGAGGTGGGTATGCTAGGATCATAGTGAGGCATCTATTTCTATTGGTAGCTTGTTGTATCTACACCCAGCACATCATATGGATGTAACTAATTTTCTGCATGTAAAGTTGTAAATATTTGTCGGTTTTCCCCATAATGGATTGATAACCACCAGCTAGATTGGGGGAAGATTGGTTTATTTGATTGAATCTTATATACTTGTGCAAAAGTTAAAGGAGTATTAAGAAGAGTTCAACAGATTGGAATTATACAGTATGTTTAAGATGATATATGAATTAGATCTTTCACTTTCAGCTGTTTGATCAGTCTACTTATGTTGTTTTTTATCCAGAGAATTCCTTTGAAGTTTGACAACGAACATGGTTCATGGACTCTTCAAAGAGAACTGCCTGTAAGTTTTATTTCGTTCATGTGAATGCATTTTACTGTCTTTAATTTCTTCAATGCAGAAGTGTATAAAATATTCTTGTCTTACCATTTTTTGTTTCAGGAACTTATTGGCTATTTGCCAAATAGTAGTTTCAAGAATCAAGATCCATGTGTGTTTTCTTCTTTTTTCTGTATGCAGAGCATCTCAATTTGCATTTGTCCAGGGTTCTAATTCAAGTTATATAAATGCTTCATAAAGTGTCCTTGCCTGTGTCAGGTCCAATGCCAGGGACCATAGCATATAATTCTCATGATAGCTAAATGTATATATAGGCAAATAGCTTTCAGGCTCAGAAACAGAATGACCTAGTACAGTTGCAAATTATATATTACAGAATTTTTTACCTGATGCTCATTTGTAAACCTAGAGAGTATTTCTTGGAAGAAACCTACCTTGAAACTGGAAACTCATGTCAATTACTATATAATAATATGTTGTCTCTTTCCTTAACAGGAAGGCCGCTATGAGTACAAGTATATAGTTGATGGTGAATGGACATACAATGAATATGAGCTGGTAACAACTCCTAATAAAGATGGCCATGTGAACAATTTTCTTCATGTAAGTGTCCAGTTTCCACTTTTCTACTATCTTGTATTATCATTTCTTTTTATCATGGATTTTTTAAGAGCCCAAGCTTTGTATAAATTAGTTCGATAGGCCTAAGGACGCCTCCAATGGATCACTATCAGATAGTCAAACTTCAATTCAAGCAGATAGAAATATGGTAGCATTTGAATTTACTTCAGGAACTGTTTGTGCTTGCTTCCTGATTAGTCCATAGTTATTGGCCGAAAAATCCAAAAATCAGCCTTTCTTGTTGAAATAACCTTGTTCACCAAGGGTGCTCCCCAGGAATAGCTCAAAGTGCATTTAGGTTAGGATGCCTTGGCCCTTGGCTTTGATAAAGCTCTGTCTGGCCATAATTTCCTGTTTAAAAGCAACCCTTACCCGTCCAGGCAGTTTCTTACCGTCTTATATGTTCTCATTTCATGCAAAGCCTCTGAGGTTTATTTGTCCTCTGAATGCAGGTTATGAACAATGATCCGAGCAGTGTTAATGCGACAGTTCGCCAGAGGTTGACTAGTGAAGATCCTGACCTTACAAAGGAAGAACGATTGAAAATCAGACAGTTTCTCGAAACTTACTCGGATGAAGAGTGAACTGTAAAAGCAATACACAGAATTTTGTAGTATAATATATGTAAAATTTGCTTGAAATAAGCATGTAACATAGCAATACAAAAACTGTTGTAGAATAATTAATAAATGAAAATGCTTGCCTAAGATCTTGCATTTCTGCAAAATTTCTACTCAACTCCTCTTATTGCTGAATAACATTTAGTTCTAGCAGCAACCACTATAATAAAAGATTGATGCATTTTCTTTTTCTTAATTTTGAATTAAGTGAAAAAAATAATAATAATGAAATACCTATCCATAGAGAGTGTTTACCCGTACCCGTTAAGATCTGAAAATTTTCTTTAAAATAACTCAGGTATAGCAATTCTGCATTGAATTAAGATTTTTTAGGTTGAAAATTAGTAATTTTATTCTATTAATAATTAAGGATAATTATTATTTTTGGATGAAAGGATAATTATTTGTTGATTATTATTAATATTTGAAATAGTATGAATATACTTCCTTTCGAAATCCAACATGAAGGCCGGCAGCTACATAGCCAGAAAGCGACTTGGCCCAGTGCTCTTCAAGGCCGAATGGAGACTCATCTTTTTTTTTTCTTTTTTTTTTCCTTCATGTGAAAGAAAGCGGGCTAAATTAACTATAAATTTGTAAGATTACTGGGGAAAGTAACACCCCTAGTATCAGTATCCAAACTAATCTTTATATCATCACGCGGAATAGGAAGCAGCTCAAAGTTATTATTCATTTCACACGCAGCATTCGTTAACTAATCAACACAAAAGTGAGACTCATCTTTATTTTGATATTTGAATTAATTTAAGGATGATTAGCATTTACCTTGATGGAAAAAAAATTGTGTTTCTTCTCTTTTATAGATTTTGAAAATTAAATCGGGACAAATATTTAAAAAAATTTGTCATATCTTTGTTTACCAAAATACTTTTAACACCATTGTTCAAAAAAAAAAGCTTTTAACAACACAAAAGAAGTTCATCACCATAATTTGATCGTATCAATATCAAGTATCTTTCAGAAAAACAAACTTTACAAGGTATAAATTCTAAAATTTAGAACATGTAGTTGTAATTTTGTCATCTTAGGAAGGATGATTTGATGCTGACATTTTGATTGAACATATAGTATCACTCTTTGTTTCATGGTATGTTCTAATTTTAAAATAAATATAGAGATTTTTGCTTTTGTCAACAACTCTCTTGGTTTCATTCATACTAAATGTCTACATTGTTATTTTTTTTTCTATGCTCCATGATTATGTTTACTTTAACCAAAAAAAAAAACAAAAACTTTCACTCATATGAAAGTAGAGTAGGACTTGTATTACAATAATTTTGGAAATATCCTCCCTTTTTACATCAAATATCGGTAAAATCCTATAATAGATTAATTTTTGCATCAGAAGAACTAGATATTCCTTAAAGATCCAAAATGTCTGTCGTGAATTATGTGAATTGTTAATGTCTCATTAATGAGTCCATCACCCTCTCGTTGTCGCTTGTTCTTTCAAACAAAAAGTGTCGATCAACGGTGATAAAGTGATTGATTCCATGAACAGATCACTTACTTGGCACACACAAAAAAGGGATTAACACGATTTTATCACAAAACTGAATAAATAAAAGGTTGATCATTCTTATAACCATCATAAGATTCAGACTTGAAAATAACTGATACTAGAAAAGAAATTGACTCAAACCGACTCACAAAACAAACTCGAATAAAAACTATGGACGGAATAAAAAAAAAGATCTGAATCCTTATTGGAAAAAAAAAACAAATTCCAAATCCTCCTCTTCTCCCTTGGCGTGACAACCGAGGAAGAGGAGTAGTCGAAAGCTAAACGAAAACTAAAAATATTGAGGAGGAGAAAAAAGAAGAGGAGAGAAGTCAATGATTATGTTTATTTTTTTAAGTGGAAAACATTTTCCGGCACTTTTATCCTTATTATTATTCTAAATGGATAAGTTATTAGATAGCATCGTCCCACCATGTCAGCCATGGAACCAACCACTAAAATTGTACCGTCTAGTTAACTCTTAAAATTTAAGCACAATTTTAGCCAAGGTTTAGCCCCATCTCAAAAAAAAATGTATAAAGAGGGTAAGTCCTCAAATTTAAGATATTATTGGGATGAGAAAATATTAGGTGGGACATCAATGGGACCAACCACTAATATGATGACAACTCATCAATTTTCTAAAACACTATCATAGTAATATCTTAAATTTGGGGACTTAACCCTTATGCATTGTTTATTTTAAAAGGGACTAAACCTTAGGCTAACCTAAATTTTAGGATTTTACCGACCTGACACAATTTTAATGTTTGGTCATATGTCAAACGTGGTAGAACGGTCCTATCAAATAATTTCTCCATTATGATAGAATTTTAGAAAAATTGTTGAATTGTCATCACATTAGTGATGGGTCAGTCCCACCTAACAATTTCTCATTCTAAATGACATATACCCTTAAACTTTTCCTAATAACTAAAGTATTTAAAGAATTAGCTTTATTTAAAGAGGTAATAATTTACATCGAGTAAAAGTTCTTAGTTTTCTCAATTCCGTTTGGTCCATCTTAAAAACTGAGTTTATCTATTGAAAAAAGCTTAAACTTGGCCAAATGGAAAATCTAGAAGTGTTTTTCAGAAGTACTTTTCAGTTGTTTTTGAATTAAAAATCAGAAACTCTAAATTGAAACTTTTCCAGAAACCCTTTTTCGGAAGATCTTCAAGTTAAACCAAACAGTCAACTAGTGTTGAACGAAATACTCATACGATAACTTAAATATAAAATCTCATAATTTAGAAAGCATATATGTATATGCATTAACTGACCTAAAAAAAAGCATGTATTAACTAGTTAAACCAAATGCTTATATACGAGATTTAAAGGTTTGATTATTAAAATATCTCAAAAAAAATATGTGAAAAAATTGTAACAACTAACAAAGCATGTATATATGTGAAAAGATAGGT